>VDFB02006656.1:0-26810 GCA_007258455.2 Sequoia sempervirens | reverse complement strand
CTCTCCCACCCTGTCTCCCACTTTCTCACTCTCTCCCACCCTCTCTCCCACTCTCCCACTCTCTCCAACTCTCTCCAACCCTCTCCCACTCTCTCCCTCCCTCTCTCCCACTATCTTCCTCCCTCCCACTGTCTCCCACTCTCCCCCAGTCTCTTCGACCCTCTCCCACTCCTCTTTTGCTCCCTATCTCCCACTCTGCCACACTCTCTCCCACTCTCTCCCATTCTCTTCCTCCCTCTCTCTCCCACTCTCTCCCATTCCCTCAAACCCTAAACCCTCTCCCACACTCTCCAACTCTCTCCCACTCTCTTCCACTCTCTTCTCCCTCCCTTCCACCCTATCTCCCACTCTCCCACACTCTCCCACACTCTCTCCCACTCTCCCACACTCTCTCCCACTCTCTACCACCCTCTCCCACTCTCCCACCCTTCCACACTCTCTCCCACTCCCACCCTCTCTCCCACTCCCACCCATAAGCATAAATACATACATATATGCATACATACATTTATGCATACATACATACATGACACACCAGCATACATATACATACAAACATATGAACAAATATTCAAAAAACTAGTATTTAACTAAAGGAATAAGTAACACAAGCGCATTATTTGTTGCTAGAAATGTTCCATGGAGAAGGAAAAAATGAAAACTAATAAATAACGCAAGTGCATTATAACACAATTGTGTTATATTTTGCTTTAGGAATCCCCAAGCCTTAGCTTTTGTATTTTCCTTGGAATACCAACCCAAAGGTTTGGAGGGCATTCACAATGACTAGAGACATGTTTTTTACAAATTCTACAATTTTTCACATAATCGGGTTTGTGCTCACCATTGGGATTACATTTGGTTCAATATCGACAAAATCGAACAAATGGGTAATGTTAAGTTCTCTCTTAGCTTTCCAACGATATAATTTTTTTCACTTTCTGACAATGTTAGGCCTTTCATCCATAATTTCTTTTGTTTTTATGTCTATTTTTTTATCAAAAAGAAGTGTTTGATTTTTTTTTGTTATAAATTAAGCGTTCATCAAAATTTAAAATAAATTACATTTTTAGAGACTAGACTCCATTTTACAAATTTTAAAAAATAAGAATTAAAAAAAAATATATTACTTTCCAAAATTTGTAGGGGGAGCATGGCCAAAATTCTACTTTTTATGAAGTGCCCACTTAGAAAATTAGTAAAAAATCAAATATTCATTAAAAAATTATTAGAAAAATTGTGCATCAACTAGATGTTATTAGCTAACTTCTGACCATAGCAATTTTAAAAATACTAAAAAAAAATCCATCGTGCTCAGGTCATACAAGAGTTGCTATGTTATGTTTTTCTGAGAAAAACAACACCAATTTGTGTGCATCCCTCTATTGAACCTCTTAATCTCAACCATTTTAAAAATAAATTAGTAGTTTAGAAAGTAGACTCAAAGCACTTTGATCCTTGTTTTTGTTCCATCTCAAAATTTTGAGTGTAACTATCCTCAATTTCACGTCCAAGGTCAACATTTCCTTATTTTAGAAAAGAAGTGGCCACTTAAGCCCCCTTTTTGGGAACCATCTTGGTGAACTTACCCATACACCAATATGTTTTGACATTCACAAGTAAAATTTGGTTACACTAGAAGTAACATAGGGCTTGCTTTGAGATTTATTTATAAGTAAGAACCTAGGGTTGTCTTAGTTGCAATTAAGCCCCTTAGAAAGTTTTTGTGTAATTTCCTAGACACTCTACAGAAAGAATGGAAAAAAATTATACTTGATGATGTAGAGATGACACATTAAAGTTATCTATAATATAATATTATTTCTTAATTTATCTTTCAAATGATTTCTCATTTGAACATGATTCCTAAATATTTTTTCAATGACATAGGATTATTAAAAAACATTTCCTTGGTTACTCAAATCAAGATTTTTGGTATCCAAATTAATGAGATAAAAACTAATATCTAGAAAGATTAGAGAATGGGTAAGAGATTAAAATGTAATGTGGCATTCTATTCACCATTGAATTAGAGAGATAATAGAATGTTCCTTCTTGCATTATTGATTTTCATGAGTGACGAGGGTGCAACCCAAGACACAAAAAATTAACACACCAAAAATAGAATACTATTTTATTACTCAAAAATGATCTTCTTACATGTAGAGGATCTGAAATTCTCAAGTTCTACAATATATGCAAGCTACAAAAATTACAGAAAAATCCCTTTTGTAGTATGCGAGCTTGTCCCCCCAGAAAGCTACACAAAAATTAGAAACCCGCCCATAAATAGAGCCCATTTTTAGTTTGGAGCCAAAACAACATTCAAATTTGAGTTTTTGGCGATCTGGCGCTGAAAACTACAACTTGAAATTCAAATTTCAAAAGCATATTCAAAAATTAGTATCTTCTAGAAAGTGTTCCAACTTTCGGGAGCCATAACTTTTGATTCAGGACTCCGTTTTTCAAACCGTTTGAACTGTTAGAAAGTTCTCAGAGTCAAGAACATGCTTCAAATTGAAATGTCAATTTTGGCAAGTTTTAGGGCCATTTTGGGACTGTTTAGTGCCTCAAATCTGACCTGAAAGGTTCTCAAGTGCAATTCTGGGAGACTAAAACTGCAATAGCTTCCAATCCAAGAATAGAAAAGAAACATTGTAAGTTGGGAATTACATTATGACGAAAAGAGTATCCAGAAATGATTTTTTTTTGAAGAAACTACCAACATGAAATGAAACTTTTTTTTTGGGTGATGCAGGATTTCCCTTACACAACTCGATGCTCCTGCATCAAACACCCAAGGTAATTTGAGAAGTGACCCCGTCACATCTTGGATGGTTGAGGAAAACCCAAATAGTCAACCTATGCCTTAGATAGCCAGGATGAATCTTCCATAGGCCTTCCTCTCCATTTCACCAAATATTCTTCATACTACCTATTTTTGATACTCCTTCCCACATGACTATCTAGGATTGCTTCAATCTCCTCCTTCTCTGAAGTGGGCACTTGAATGCCATACTACCCTATTGTAGGTGCATCCTGTATGCTACCTTCATGATACTGTTTCAAATCTAAAGTGTTGAACACAGGGGAAATGTTGACTCCATCTGGTAACTCTACTTCATATGCATTCCTTGAATCATGCTTCTTCAAAATCTTGTAGGGACTAAATTTCTTCATCTTAATTTTTTTAAAGGTTCCCACTAGAAACCTTTCTTTCCTCAAGTGGACCATTACTTCATCACCAATCTGAAATTCCTTATTCCTCCTTTTTTGATCTACCTTGGCCTTATACTCCATATTCATTTTGTTAATATGTTATCTTACCTTCTCATGTATATCCTTGATGTGCTCTGCAAAATCTTTTGATTCGACACTTATCTTCTTCTCTTGGTCCATCTTCTTCAATTCTGGAGTTTTTCTAGGGCTGCCTCCATACACAATCTAGAATGGTGATCTACCAGTGCTTCTATTGAAAAAATTGTTGTAAGAAAATTCTTCTTGGGGTAAGATCAAGTCCCATCCCTTGGGTTTATCTCCTACCAAGCATCTCAGTAGGTTACCTAGACTCCTATTCACAACCTCTATCTGTCCATCTATCTATGGATGGTGTGCAGAACTGAACTTCAATTCTATTTTCAATTTCTCCCACAAGGTCCTCCAAAAGTATCCCACAAATTTGGTATCACGATCTAAGAAAATACTCTTTGGCAAACCATGTAGTCTCACCACCTCTCTAAAGAAAAAGTCAGCAATGTGGACTGCATCATTGGTCTTTTGACATGGAATCAAATGTGCCATCTTCGAAAACCTATCAACCAACACAAATACTGAAACATTCCCTCTTTGTGTCCTTGGAAAAACAAGAACAAAGTCCATAATTATATCCTCCCATGGCCTCTCTAGTACAAGTAAGGGCTAATACAACCATGTTTTCTAGCTCACTCCCTTAGCCATCTAACATACCCTACAAATTTATACAAACTTCTTAAAATCTTGTGACAACTGAGGCTAATAGTAATGTTCACTAATAATGGCTATGGTCTTATCTTGACCAAAATGTCCTGCCATTCGTCCACTATGCTTCTCTTTTATCAGGTTCTCCCTCATGGAACTCCTCAAAATACATAGTTGAATTCCCTTAAAAAACATGCCATCTTGGATTATGAAATCTAGCCACTTTGTCCTATCCACTGTAATAGGCTCCGAGCAAGCTTTCCAAGCCTCTACAAAATGAAGATCTTCTACATACAATTTCTTGAGTTCATTGAACCCAACCACTTAAATCTACATCTTTGTCAACAATGTCTGCCTCCTACTTAAGGCATCTGCAACTTTATTTGACCTTTCACTCCTATGTTTTAAAACAAAGGTATCACTCTATAAAAATTCTACCCATTTCATATGCCTCTGATTTAATTTTCCCTAACTATTTAGGTACTACATTGCTTGATGATCAGTATACAAAATAAATTCCTTTGGAAATAGATAATGCCTCCATTTCTTTAATGCTTGAACTATTACATAAAATTCATGATCATAGATAGAATAATTTCTCTTGGCATCATTTAACTTTCCACTCAAATAGGCAATAGGTTTACCCTCTTGGCTCATCACTACTCCAATGGCGCAACCAGTGGCATCACAATCCACCTAAAACACCTTGTTGAAATATGGGAGGAATATAACAAGCTACTTTGTCACCTTCTGCTTCAATAGTTCAAAAAATTTCACTGCTCTAGTGCTCCACTTGAACTCTTTTCTATCCCCTCTCATTGTTTCAGTCAAGGGTGAAAAAATACTACTGAAGTTTCTAATGAAATTTCTGTAAAAACTAGCCAAACCATGGAAAGATCTCACCTCGGTAGTAGTTCTTGGGGTAGGCCATTCTAGAATAGCCTTCACCTTCTCTAAGTCCATCTTGAGACCTTCTACTAAGACAAAAAACCCCAAGTACACTAGCTTCTTCTTCACAAAACTACATTTCTTTAGATTAATCAACAATTTCTCCTCTCTCAACTTCTCAAGGCTCTTTGAATATGCATCAAATACTCATCCAAAGTTCTACTAAAAATCAAAATATCATCTAAATACACAATAACAAAAATTCCCATAAACTCTTTTAGTACCTCGTTCATGAGCCGCATGAATGTGCTCAGTGCATTGGTTAGCCCAAAAGCCTTGACTAACCACTTGTACATGCCCTCTTTGGTCTTGAAGGTAGTCTTCCATTCATCTCCTTCTCAAATCTGAATCTGGTGATAACCACTCTTTAGATCAATCTTTGTGAAGTACTGAGCTCCACTCAAATAGTCCATCAAGTCATCCATCCTTGGTAGGGGAAATCTGTTATTGATTGTTACCTTTTTTATGGCCCAAGATTCTATACACATCCTCCACTTTTCATCCTTCTTTTGTGCTAGTATTGCAGGTACTGCACATGGTCTCAGGCTCTCTCAAACCAAACGCTTTCTCAACAACTCCTGCACTTGTCTGTTTAACTCTTCATTTTTTGTCTGAGTCATTCTGTGAGCTACCTTCTTTGGCAAACTGGCTCCAAGGATCAAGTCAATCTGATGACTGATCTTCCTCACTGGTGGTAAACCCACAGGTAAATTATTAGAAACAATATCCTAAAACTCATCCAACAAACCAAAAACTTATACTGGCACCTTCTCACTATCCTCCTTACCCATTCTAGGAATCAGTGCATAACACACATGCTCATGCTTCATGCCTTCTAAAAATTTCCTTCCATCAACATAACACATTCTAGCACTACTGCATGCCTTTTCTTCGGTTTCCTTCAGGGGTTTCAACTTATGGAAAATCCCATCCTTCATCAAGGAATAAGTGTTTTCATGGCCATCATGTATAGCTCACCTATCAAACTACCATGGCCTCCCCAAAAACATGTGACATGCATCCATGGGGATGATATCATAGAGTACCTCATCATGGTAGCTCTCGATCTTGAACATCACCAGGCACTACTCATTGACCAAAACTTTGTGGTCTTTCTGCAACTAGGAAATCTGATAGGGATGTGGATGCCTCTCCCTCTTCAGCTTCAAATTTGTAACCATCTCCTTTGACACCAGATTATTGGTGCTCCCATTGTTAGTAATGACATCAAAAAATTTTCCTTCACACTTGCACCTTGTGCAGAACAAATTCTTCCTCTATTCTGGCTCCTTCTCTTCAGTCACTAGGGCTCACCTAATCACTAAGGATTCTCCCCTTTCGGCATCATCTGAATGTTTGGATTGGGCCTCCTCATTTGCATGTGCAGCCCTTCCATGACCTTTTGGCCTTTTGTTGGCCCTTCCTTGGTGTTGTGGACATTCATAGGCTTGATGCCCTTCTTCACCACACTAGAAACATGTTCCTTTGAAACCACCTCTTTCTAGATCCTTGTCCACATCCTCCTCTTTGATCACCACTATTTTGATCACAAGGGCAGTAGAAATTATCACTTTTCTAGCTTCGACTAATACCCACATCTTCATTTTTCTTCTCATCATCATTTCACCCTCTAGAAGATCTTCCACTACCCTTTCCGCTTTGACTTCCTTCTCCTTTCTGCTTGCCATCAAATATTTTGTTCAATTTCTCTTCCACTTTCAGAGCAAACTGGTACGCATCCTCAATGGTGGTCATTCTAACCAAGCTTAACTCCCTTTGAATGTTTGGCCATAACCCAGTAAGATATCAGGTTACCTTCTCCTTATTGGCCTCTGTGTGACCCGTTATGATGATCATCTTGTGAAAATATTCTATATATTCTTTAACAGATCTACCTCCTTGCTTCAACCCTTGCAATTTTTTCAACAAATCTAACTCGTAGTACACTGGTATGAATTTCTTCTTCAGTTTCTCCACCATGTGATCCCATCTAATGATCTTTCCTTTTCCTCTTCGATTCCTCTCCAACTGGACCTCTTTCCACCAAATATTGGTGTGGCCCTTCAGCTTCATTTTCATAAAATTAACCTATTCTGGGTCCTCTATTTCCTCATACTCAAAATATTCTTCCAGCTCAATCAAGTCGATCAACTCTTCCAGTTTTAGACTTCCAGAATAACTAGGGACTTCTACTCTGGGTCTTTTCTTGATCTTCAAAATGGCCCTTATCAGCTACATTTGGTCTTGATCAATTACTTCTTCTTCCTCTTCTACATTTGAATCTTCCTCCTCTTCTTCATCCTCACTTTCTTCTCTCCTTCTCGGGTTTAACCCTCTTCTCATCTACTCCTACAATGCATCAATTTGTCTATGGAGGGCTCTGGAACCCTCAGCCACAAGTGGATCTCTTCCACCAATATTTTTGCCACCCTTGCCACCTCCACACCTACCAGGCACCACTCTTGGAGGCATATTTCTTGATCTCGACCCACAACCATAGTCCTAGTACAAATTGCCTCATGATCAACAATTTGTCCACATGCTCAAGAAAGCCTGCTCTAATACCACCCAATAAGGGTGCAACTCGAGAGACATAAAATTAACATACCAAACAAAGAATACTACTTTATTACTCAAAAATGATCTTCTTACATGTAGAGGATCTCAAATCCTCAAGTTCTACAATATATGCAAGCTACAAAAATTATAGAAAAACCCCTTTTACAGTATGCGAGCTTGTCCCCCAAGAAAGCTACACAAAAATTAGAAACCCACCCATAAATAGAGCTCCTTTTAGTTTGGAGCCAAAACAACATTCAAATTTGAGTTTTTGGTGGTCTGGTGCCAAAAATTACAACTTGAAATTCAAATATTCAAAAGAACATTCAAAAATTAGTATCTTCTAGAAAGTGCACCAACTTCCAGGAGCCATAACTTTTGATCTAGGACTCTGTTTTTCAAACCATTTGAATCGTTGGAAAAGTCTCAGAGTCAAGAATGTGCTCAATATCACTAAGATGATTTTGACAAGTTTCAGGGCCATTTCGGGACCGTTTGGTGCCTCAAATTTGACTTGAAAGGTTCTCAAGTGCAATTCTAAGAGACTAAAACTGCAATATCTTCCAATCTAGGAATAGAAAAGAAACATCATAAGTTGGGAATTACAATATGGTGAAAAGGGTATCCAAAAATACAAAAACATCTAAGAAACTACCAACATGAAATGAAACTCTTTTTTTGGGTGATGCAGGATTGTGCTTACACCACTGGATGCTCCTACATCAATAAGAACTTATGAGATTTTTTTTTACTAATTTTAGTAATTTTTTATAACTACTCTATTTTTTTAGGATTATAAATACAACCATTGATTATATACTATTTATAGATTTAAGAGTCAAACTATGAGTTTTCATGTAGGAGGATTTTACAGCTATAAAAAGGGGATGAGTGACTGTAAAAGGGTAACATGAGAAAGTTAAAAGGATTCCTTATTCTCATATAATAAATATATTATTAGATGTTGTAAGTGGATTCTTATTTTCTAATATAAATTTTTTTATTTAGTTTTAGTTATTAATTATAACTTGATTTTAATAGAATAAAGGAAATTGCCATAAATACTTTGGATAATTCCTATTTTATCAATATTCTTACGGAATTTAAAAGTTCAAATTTTCATCTACATCAATCTAGTATCAAGAATTCTAAAATGTTAGGAGTGGATAATTTATTGGAAGAATTTTGAATAGCTTAGATGGTATCTATGGGTATGGTGTCAATGAAAATATAGATTTGTGTCTTGATGAAAAAAAGAGGATAACCAAGTTGGAAGAAAAAATAAGACAAAAGCATAGGTGGAAGAAAATAAAAGATCAACAAAGAAATCTAGAAAAAATAGAGTTGGTTTTGGAGTTATGGTGGATGTTGGAATAATATGATACATGCAATAATAAAAAGAAAAAGAAAAAGAAAATTCTAGCAAAGACTTTAAATATTTATGAGAGAGAAAAAAATATTGTGAGAATAAATACTCAACTTGTGAGAAAGAGATGGGTTTAGAGAGGAAATCCATAGATTCTAGGATTAGTTGAGGAATATAACCACCTTAGAAAAAGGAAAGATGAAATCCTTCAATGAGGTTAAAGTTTTTAGTGAATAGAAGCTCCGTAAAGGGGGTTTGTGAAAAAATGAGAGAGAGGAGATAGATGAATGGGATGAAGATATTAAGTTGTGTTACCCTAGAGAAAGGGAAACTATTGAGAATTATAATGGTAGAGAAGAAGAGTTCAAATGCTATAATGAAGAGGGATGCAACCTTTCACAAGAGGTGGAACAAGATGTTGTAGTAGTGGAAGAAGTCCACATTAAAGATGAATCTACAACAAAGGTTGAGATTTTGAGAAGCCCATATTTAATAATTCTTATTGGATTTATGGAACACAATAGACAGGAAATAGCTAGAGGGACAACTTAAAATTTTCATTATTTAAGAAAAGATAGAAAAAGACAATATATTTCTTAGAAAAGAAATGAAAGTGATTGTGAGGAGTAGAAGCATATATATTTTATGTATAGAGGAGGAAGAACTTATGAGAATTTTTTATTCCCTTTTCTTTATTTTTATTTCTAATATTTTATGTGAAAGTACAATAGAAAGTGGTGGAGGATGATCATTAGAAGTGGGTTGAAACACACAAGAAGCTAGGAAGAAAGAGAAATAATAAATTGGGAAAGGAGGATTATTTTTTATCCAACAAGAGCCTAGAAAGAGAGGAATAAAATGTGAGAAATGTAGAGGTACTTAACCATGTGTAAGGGCATGCCATGGCTAGGTTTTTTAAGTAAAAAGGATAGTTATAATATTTAGCATAAACCATTAGGTGGTACAATAACATCCTAGGCTGCAACTTGCAAGTGATCAAGGTCACATGAATGCAAGATTTAATTTTGATGTAAACTAGTTTCCCACAAAACTAGGGAGCTATCAAAATTTTCCCTCTTGCATTAATATGTTTGTTGAGGATTTGTCGGGATTTGTTTCTATTAATTTGAATAGTTGTTTAAAAATCCTTATTTTTTTACATCTAAAAACATTATTTATTAACTACATATTATTTTTAGTTTTAAGAGTCAAACTAGGAATTTTCCCATAAGAGGCCTTTGTGGCTATAAAAAAAGGAACACATGATTGTAAAAGGGGGAAAAAGAGGGAGTTGAAGGGATTCCTTCTTCTTATCTAACCAAAAGAGTATTACATGTTCCAAGTGGATTTTTCTTTTAATATATGTTGTGTTCATTTAGTTTTAGTAGTAAAATTCTATGTTAATGAGAATAGAGGAGATTGTTGTAGATAATAAAGATCACATTGTATGACATAGCCTATAGACAAAGTTGAATGATGTGGTGTAGTTGAGTTTGAAAAGGGAGCTAATGAAGTGGAGTAGTCTTGACTAACATCGTGCATTCTACTAAAAATTACATAGTTTAATAATCAATAACAAATTTTCACTTAATCCACACTAAAAATTATAAATAATTGTCGTATTTTATTTAATAAATTTACCTATGATTACTAAACTAAATGATATGTAAAAATAAACAATATCATATTTAAATAATTTTATTAATAAATTTAAAAATCTAAATTACTTTATGTAACATACAAATAAAAATAAACAAATTAAAAAATCATAAATAGACATCTGTCAAAGTTTCCTCATACAATTACATATATTATTTCCATGTACAACTCATATTATTGAACATAATATATAAATTTTGTTGTTGAATATACCATTATTTTGAATGATATAACTCAAAAAATATAAAATAGATTCATGCCATCCAAAAACTGAAACATCTTGTTACACCAAAATTCCCCATAGTGAAAATTTTCACTTTTGGAAAGCATATCATTGTAACACTCTTCTAATGCTTTTGTTTCTATGGTAGATAATGTTATTGTTTGCACCTTCATCTTTGTCTTGATAAAGTTGTCCTCTTCTATCATGACAAGTTGAACCTTTGAGCAGCCATACACTCTTATCTTCTCTACACTCTTCAAATTCCAATAACATTGTGGTAACCTCTGCAATGCCTCACACTTCATTATTGTCAATGTTTTTAGCGAAGGAAGTGCTCCCTCTTCCACTATTGGCAACTACTCTATCTTCTCCACCTCCACCATTGAGAATACCTCTAGATTGGGAAATGCTCCTCCCTTGCCAAATTCCTTTGGGAATTTCTCTATGTTAGGGCAATGCATGATCTCTAGGTGCTTTAGACTCGCAAGTCTATGCAAGGCAGGTAGTTGTTTTAGCATCTTACATCCGAACAAACTAATGTAGCTCAGATGTTGAAATTCACAAAATGAATTTTCTATGACAAGCAATTGAGGACATACTAGGAGCAGTTTCCTCAATTTTTACATGGCAGTCATGTCATAGGGTAGCCTTTCCATGTCTATGAGACACAACCATAGAAAATCCATATGCTTCATGCTTCCCATAATTCCTTCTCGAATTATTCCATCGTTATTTCAAAAACCCAACCTTTTGAGTTGGTTTAAGGTGCCCAAATCACTAATTGAAAGCCAATTTTTCCTAGACTTATTCCGCCCTATATTTGAAGAACCAAATGCATCTAGGTACTCCAGAGACGTAAGGTGTGAGATCCCATAAGGGATACACAATAGATGTTCACATCCACTAATGTCCAAAAGTTTTAGGGAAGTCAACTTAGAAATTCCAAACAGAAGTTGTGTAATATTAGATCTTGCAAGATTTAATACTTGAAGGTTTTTGAGAGAAGCGATAGAGTTGGGAAATCTCTTGATTGGTGCATAGTATAAATTTAGGCAAACTAAATGCTTCAAACATCCAATGTTTTCTGGAAACGACTTTATGGTAGTCCCTGACAAATCCAGAACCCTGATTGCAGTCATACTCCCAATCACGTCTTTTGGAATTTCTTTCAAAGAAAGATTCCAAGCAAGTAGCAAGAAGCAGATATAGGGAGCTCTAAATTCCTTTGGAACTCTAGTCAAACTATTGTTGCTCAATGAAATCTTGACGTGTCCTTAACAGTCGTTCATTGGAAACTCAGATAAACCTCTCCCTACCTGAAAGAAGCATTTTTCTTTTTTTTTCAAAAATTTGATGTGCTAAATTGTGGAAAACATCATGCACCTTAATTTATTTACTTTTTCGTCATAATCTTTCTGGACTGGTTCAATAAGGCATCGGTCTGCTAACAAATTGACATATATCTCTCCCATTTGCACAGGATCCGGCCCAACCACTAACCCTTCTCCAATTCGGTACTTCGTTAAATTTGCAGTACTGATGACTTGGTCTTCTAAGAAAGCAACAAGGCAGAGGAAGCACAACTGCAAGTAAATGCCATAGCTGGCCACATCGGCAAAAGCATCGTAGCTTAATCTCAACCTGCTTGAAAGCGTGTCTAAAAGCGAGTATGTAACATCTTTCTGCAACCTCTGGAGAGAAAATTCCCATTCATTTGACTGAGCATTGCCTGCCATTGCATGCCTGATTAATTTGATGGCAAATGGAAGCCCCCAACACTCCTTGCAGACCTACCTTGCTATTTTTTGGTCAATGCTCATGGGAAAAATTCCAACGACACAATTTTGTGCTGCTCTGAATCAATAAGGTCCTCAAGTCTAGTTGATGCAGAATCTTGTCCGACAATGAGTGCCTCCTCAATATATTTCTTGTTGGAAGTGTACGAAGAAGTGGATGGAAATGTGAAAATTCTATTGCAGTTATTAATTATTAATCTCCTATCTAAATAGATTATTTGACTGCAGAAATTTAATTCACAGTAAATATTGAAAAATAACACAATTGCAACTTCACAAATAAAACCATAGGAAAAATATGCAAAATAATGAACACAATATTTTTGGACAAATTATCGCTGGAAAAACCCAGAAGGGAAAACCAGTACTATAGATGAGGAATTTTATTAAACTTTAGCAAATTAAGAGATACATAAACTACTTGCCTCTTACTGGCAGAGCTCCGACAATATTCTTCTCTAGAAATTCTTCCCTCAATTTCTCTGCTGAAATTCCACAGTTGTTGTCTCCAACACTATTACTGCACCCTTGCTACTACTGCAAAACAATTTGCTCTCACTGCAAATCTACTTGCTATCACTACAAGTCTTTCTCTAGTGTGTTTTCTCTAAATTCCCATTGATCCCCTTTTATACTATTCATATTGAAAAATAAATGGCCATGATTTAATCTCAATCAATGGCTAAGATTAATTAGACTCTAACAAACCTTTTCTAATTGGTTTCTAGAAGTCTCTAGAGCAATCAACTAATTAATTACATAATTATCTAGAAAACTAATTCCTTTCTAGAAGTCTCCCAAAAAAAAAATAATAATTAAATATTTTTTGGGAATAGAGACACCTATCCAAGCTACTAAAATTAGCACTCCCTCTTAATGAGGAAGGATTTTTGCATGACAACCAACTTATCTATAAAGAAGATGAATTTCATCTTCCCCAAAGCCTTAGTCAAAATGTTTGCTACTTGTTTATATGTAGGTATATACTGTAGTTGAACAATCCCCTACTGTACACAATCCATGATGAAATGATACCTAATGTCTATATGCTTAGACCTATCATGAAACACCAGATTCTTAGACAATTTGATGCAACTTTGATTGTCAGTGTATTAGTCTCAACCCTTTGACCAAATAAGGCTACTAATAAATTTTGAAGCCATATCACCTCACATGTCGCCATGCTAGCTACCATGTATTCTGCCTCTGCACAACTCAAAGCCACAAATTCTACTTCCTACTATACCAATAGACAACTCTTGATCCCAATCTAAAGCAACACCCTAAAGTGTTTTTCCTGTCCGTTGTACTACCTACCCAATTTGTGTCAGTATAGGCTATCAATCTGATACCATCACCTCAAACATATCTAATCCCATACTTGATTATACCACACAAATACAACAACACATGCTTACCTGATATCCAATGCACTGTCTTTAGCTCCACCATGAACTGACTAAGAGTGTTTACTGTAAATGATATATCTGGCCTGGTGTTGACTAAATACATGAGAGACCCAGGGTATGTGCAGGATCATGATGGGCCAAAAACTGGCAATATGATGGGTATGTGGCTAACTACCTTTTTTTTACCCAAAATTGATGAAATGAAAAGGGTTTTTAAATGAAATTATCAGTTTTCCACCAATATAAATTATTCTTTACTTTGAATTTATAAGTAATTATTATTCATTTTCTATTCAAATTACAACTAAAGTCTTGATTGATAGACTGATTGAAAAATATCTATAGCTTTCAAATGGTATCACATTTTTTGAATCCAAAACATGCGTCACATTCTATGCTTCGCATACTATAAGAGTAAAAAAAGAAAAATTGAGTTTCATGAAGTTTTGACCAAGTTAAGGTGGTCAAACATATTATTTTTTATATTTTTAAAAATTTGTAATAAAAAATTCATAATTAATTATTTACTTGGAAAAATATTACAAAAAAAATGAATCACATTAGGACATGAGTCATCTACTTATATCTAAAATATTATAAAAAAATATTATCATTTTATTGTGGTTTGGGTGGTCAGATAGACACCTACTTCTTATTTTTTTCCCTAAAATTTAAGTACTACTGCATTGAAATTTAAAATTTTCAGCAAATAGATTTCTTTTTTTAAACAAACCTAGTAGTTTAGAAACTACATTCAATGTGCTATAGATTCTATTGTTACATATTTTGAAATAATATAGATAACTGATTCAATTTTTTTTATGCCAAGTTGCCTAACTCTATTTTTTTTTTCCACTTAAGGGCCTATTTTTTCCATGATGATCTTTCACATACCCCCCAATCAACTACTTGTGTAAGGAGGGGTCTACATCCTTCTCCCTAGATGAGTCTACCTTCTTCCAATTCATGATCATAGGAGTAGACATATCTCTACAATCTTCCATCTCGAACGTCCTCAAGATTTTGATGGAGTATTTCCCTTATCCAAGGAAAATCTCTCCATCTGTCTGCCATAGCTCCATGCCTAGAAAGTAGTGCATAAGCCCCAAATCCTTCATCTCAAACTTTTTTGCAAGGTCCCTCTTGCACTCCTCTATGAGCCCCATTAAACCTATTAAAAATAAGTCATCCACATAGAAAAAGAATGAGAACCTCACCTCCAACCACCAAGTAGTAGAGGTTAGCATCTGCTTCACTCTTCACAAAGCCCATTCCCTGAAAGTATCTATCAATGTGCTTATACCAATCCCTTGGAGCCTGCTTGAGTCCATACAATTCTCTCTTCAATCTGCACACATGGGTTGCATGTATGTATGCTACAAATCCCTCTGGTTGTTCTATGTATACCTCCTCTTTGAACTCACCATTTAGAAACTTCATCTTGACATTCATTTGATGGATCTGCCATCCCATATGTGCTACAAGTGAGATTACAGTTCATATAGAAGTATACCTAGCCACCAGAGCGAATGTCTCCTCATAGTCAATTCCCTCCTAAGAGAACCCCTTGGCCACAAACCTTGCCTTGTATTTATGGATGCTACCATCTACACCATGTTTGATCTTATAGATCTAGCATGATCCAACCACTACCTTATATTTCAGTCTAGGCACAGCCTCCCACACATCATTCTACACTATTGATGTATATTCCTCAACCATCACATCTTGCCACACTTGCTACTATGTGGCCTTGTAATAGCTAGAAGGATCACTATTGACCAACTGACTAATTAATACCATATAGTCATTATACCTGGTTGGTTGTCTCTGTTGTCTACTACTCATCCTAGGAGCTCCCACAAACTCCCAAGTATCTCTATGTGTCTGTTGGATCCGGCTACCAATTGTAGAGGATGAAGTATCAACCTCCATGTCTCCCTAATGCATCTCTTGGATCTGTTACATTTTTTTCTCCATACTCTGTGAACTCTCAACACCTAAGCTTGTCTTGGTGCTTGTAACTATACTCGAGCTTCACTACCCTTGATCCAATTGCACAATCCTTGGAGCTTCTACTAGTTGCTCTCTCTGATCATCTGCTGGAAAATCTATGGACCTCCTAAATGCCTTGTCCTCCATGAAATTGATATCACGCCTTACTATAATCCTCCTCATACCTGGAATAAATATCCTATATGCCTTTGAGGTTTCACTTTACCCCACAAAGTACCCTCTCTCTACAGTCTGATCTAACTTGGAATGTGTAGGCCCTGGAATGTGACAATACACCAAAATTTCAAATATCCTAAAGTGGCTAACATTTGGCTTCTTCTTTGAGAATTCCTTCTTTGGTGTCATCTTTCCCAATACCTTATGTGGAACCTTGTTTTGTATGTATACTATCGTACCACATGCCTCTTCCCATAAGTAATGTGGCATATCCTGGTCATGCAACATAGCCCTTTCCACCTTTGATATAGACCGATTCTTCCTCTTAGTAACCCCATTATGTTGTGGGTTGTAAGGAACGATCCACTCTCTCTTGATTCCTTAGTTGGTACATAACTCTTGCAACTCTTTCCCTTTGTACTCAACTCCAATGTCTGACCGAAGAACCTTTATCTTCCTACCTGTCAAATTCTTTGAAAGAGCTTTAAACTCTTGGAAGCGACCAAAAACCTCATCCTTGGTCTTCCTAGAGAAATCAAATATAAAAGTAACAAAGTACTTGTATCCTCTAAGAGAATTCGTTGAAATTGGTCCACATATGTTTGAATGTACTAGATCAAGAAAACCCTTGGATCTGGTGTCACTCCTTCGAAAATTTTCTTTCGCAAACTTCCCCAACACACATCCCTTAAACACATCATCATGCTTTGTGTTTTACCTCTGGAACACCTGTCATTGTCTCACGAAGCAATTTAAGTGCTCCATGATGTATATAGCCCATCCTCCTATGTCATAGCTCTCCTTTATCTCTAGAATTACTACTGCTCATTAGTGCCTTATGTGTATCAAATTGTAACCTGTAAAGTCAGTCGCTCCTAACTCCAATAGTTGTGGGTGATTTATAATCCTTATGCTTGATTAACACATTCACCCCTATAAAGAGTACATTGTAACCTTTATCTTGAAGGACAAATACAAAAATAAAATTCATACCCAAGCCTAGCACATGGAACACACCATGAATGGGAATACGCTTGTCATTCTCCCTCTAAAATAGAATAGTCCATTTCCCAACTAGATTGAGTTTGGACATGTTCCCCATAGAAATTTGTATTCTAATGTCCTCCTCCTTATAGTTAGAGAAGTACTCTCTAACTCCTGTCATATGAAATGATGCCCCACTATCTATATACCAAACACCTTGTGAGGTTGAGCTAACCATACAAGCTATGGGATCAAACTCATCCTCCATTTTGCTAAAGAGCTCATTTTCACTTGTTGAAGCTATCATCTACTTCTTTCCTTTCTTTTCATTCTTCTTCCTTTGAGGGAAATCACTAACATAGCGAAAAAACTCATGACAACTATAGCACTTGATCTTAGACAAGTCCTCTTCTTTTAACCTTGTGGATTTGATCCTTTGCTAGATCCCTTCTTTTCTTTCCCTTTTCTTGCTAGGGAAACATTTTCTTGTTCTGCCTCACTTTTCTGGCTCTTACTGTTGATTCCAGTAATAAGACTAAGTTTAAGCTCCTCTTGAGTGAAGTTACTCTAGAGTCAATCCCAACTCGGTAAGGTGTCTCATCCATTAATGACTTGAACAAAGACATCCCATTACTTAGTAAACCCATTTAGGGCTACTCATACTAGCTCATCCTCATCTGGTTTATCTCCAACAACTTCCAACTCATCCTTGAAAAGTTTGAGTCTAGTTAGGTAACTTGTCACGTCTTCTCCTTTGTTCATCTGAGTATTCCTTAACTTTTCTTTGAGAATCAACTTCCGATTAGTGGTAGCATTCTGGTACAAATTAAGAATGACATCCCACATCTTCTTCACTGTATATAACTTTACAACATGTTGAACAATATGGTCTTTGACTCCATCAAGAATCAACCTCCTTGCCTTGGAATCTTCCTTCTTATATGTTAAGATTTGTGTTGGATCTGTAGGTACAACTACAACACTGGTAACATAATCCTTGATCCTATTCTCTGCCAGCAACAAATAAATTTTTGCTTTCTAGACACCAAAATTTTAGGCTCCATCTAATATGTCCTAATCTCTTAAAACTCCTGAGGCCATCTCAAAATTTAAAATTAATAATAATAAAAATAAATCTGAAGAGGTAGAACTGGGTTTTATAAACCCTCAATTTTCTTTCCTGTGAGGTATAACTACAACACTAGTCACATATTCCTTGATCCTATTTTCTACTAGCAACAAAGAAATTTTGGCTTTCTAGACACCAAAATTTGAGGCTCCATCTAATCTATCCTAATATCTTAAACCTACAGAGGCCATCTCAAAATATAAAAGTAATAATAATAAAAATAAATCTAAAGAGGTAGAACTAGGTTTTATAAACCCTCAATTTTATTTCCTGTGACTGCATTAAGCCTTTTCTTCCTTCAAATTAGCTCTAATACCATGTGAAAATTCTACCATAGTTACTGATTATTAATCTCCTATCTAAATAGATTATTTGACTACAAAAATTTAATTCACAACAAATATTGAAAAATAACACAACTGCAACTTCACAAATAAAACCACAGGAAAAACATGCAAATTAATGAACATAATTTTTTTGGACAAATTGTTGTTGGAAAAACCCCAAAGGGAAAACTAGTACTGTAGATGAGGAATTTTACTAAACTTCAATAAATCAATAGATACATAAACTACTTGCCTCTTACTGGCAGAGCTCTAACAATATTCTTCTCCGAAAATTCTTCCCTCAATTTCTCTTGCTGAAATTCCACATCTGCTACCTCCAACGCTATTACTGTGCCCTTGCTAGTACTACAAAACTATTTTCTCTCACTGCAAATCTAATTTCTATCACTACAAGTCTTTCTCAAGTGTGTGTTCTTGAAATGCCCATTGATCCCCTTTTATACTATTCTCATTGAAAAATCAATGGCCATGATTTAATCTCAATCAATGGCTAAGATTAATTGGACTCTAACAAACCTTATCTAATTGGTTTCTAGAAGTCTCTAAAGGAATCAATTAATTAATTACATAATTATCTGGACAACTAACTCCTTTTTAGAAATCTAAAAAAAAAAAATTAAATATTTCTTGGGAATGGAGACACTTGTTCAAGTTACTAGAATTAACAGGAAAGAGATCTCCAGATATGCCGACAAGTGATAGAGTATGCAGATTAAAAGAACTCATCCTTTATTTAATTTGTTGAAGCACTTGTTGATTGGCCACATGCTACTACATTTTGTGCAGAAAATCAATAGAAGGTGTGGAGGCTAAATGCTTTTCTATATTTGTAGTGAGTTGGCTGATTTTTGTGTTCATTTTTTAACGAGATAAAAGATGAGAGTTTGAGGGTATAGTGCATCACTGGGCTAAATCAGATGCTTCCTCCAAAAGAGTATTCAATTCATTCAACCAATTGTTGACTATGAAGGGGAAAGGATGGTGAGGGGATCTAATCATTTTACTAGATTTTAAAGCCTTCTGATACTCCAACAATTCTAAATTCATTACTTGAATTCTAGGAAGCAGAACTTTGAGAGCATCCAACTCTTTCCTACATCAAACGCCAATGTTGATGTGATGAATTATCTAATCTCTTGCCAATTGATTGGCGTAACCAATAAATCCAGGGATGAAGCCTGGATTGCCCATTTTTTGGGGCACCTCAAGAAAAATTTAAATTCTAATTACAATGATTTTCTCAAAGAAAATAGGGGAAATATTAACTAAAGTTGTGGGAAAAGAAATAGGCTAATATCCTAGTTGTCTAAAAAGAAAACTCTATCTTACCATTTGATATGAAATGCTATTAATTTATAAACTTTCATAGACACCTTGTTAAACAAAATTTTTATTTTCTTAGGAAAGAAGACAAAGATATTACAAAATAAATTTAAGAAAAAACTTTTTTTATCAAGCGAAACCATTTTATACCATCATCTAAATAAAAGCAAATTTTACTTCACAACTTTTCCTCTTTTAACTCAAATAAAATGCGTATCAAGTTGAAGTAAATTTGATTTGCTTTAATTTTTTAATAAATTGCATTCTCATTTCTTATTGGGTATTATGGTTGTATTTAATATTTTTAAAATAAAATTTACTTATAAAATAGATATGTGAAAGAATGCATGTATGTGATTATAAAATTAATTTGATTATGCATTTGTCTTAAAAGATTGTGAATTTGTCTTAAAATACTTAAATTTTTCTATTAAATAGAATAAGATTATACAATATATTTGTTAAAGAATATGTTTCAATCATCCATCATGTATTCATGGTCAGAATAACATGCAATGGAAAGTATTAAATTAAATACAAGGTATAAAAATACTATTTGAAATATTAATTTGATGGACACAAAATTATCAATTAAGTTCAATTCATGTAAACATAAAATGCATAAAGTGATATATTTTTAATTAAGAAGTGTGGTTTATTAAAGTCTAGAATCTAAGTCTGATTAATTATTTTCTTTTGATATTTAGAATCTAAATCAAAATATATGAAATATAAAAATATGTTTCACACTCTAAAACTTTAGAAGAGGTTGCTAATAGAAATGGAAACAAGAAGCAGAGGGTTTATAATGACATAGTCATGCTGGTTTTCTTTGAATTCTTGATATTCTTTTCCAAATGAGATGAGGAATTAGGGTTATAACTTATGCTTATGTCTTCTATGTTCACAATCTCTATTCTAGGTAAACTAATCTAATTTAGTACTATATTTTTTATATAATTGTGGTTCCATCTTCTTCTATGCTATAATTTTATATGACTATGGTGATGTCCTCTAGGATCCTACAACCTACATCTATAGTGAAAATCTCATCTGTAGATCAAGGTGAACTATGTGCACCTTTAAGGACTAACCTTGAGGAAATTAAAATAGTAGCTAATAGTTATCTATAGCTTTAAAAATTGTATTATTTACTCCCCATTAACCTTCATGGTGTCTACTACTATCTTTAAACTTTACTAAATATGTTGTTGCATTTTTAAGTGCTACTACTTTTTGTTGTATTCACTTACATATTTTTTGCCAAGAAAAATATATCCACAAACTAGAATCATGATTCCTAATATCCTACAAGTTGTAATTAAACACCAATCCTTACAATATAATAATAATTAGGTATTTTTTGATGGAACATGTTAAACTGCAATAAGGTAAAATAGTTTATAAATATCAAAACATAATTTATTTATACTCTATAATCCTTAATATAATTCACCAAGATTTGATATATATTTATTATATATTCATATATTACATTATCGGATACATCTTCCTTAATATATTATATCTACTTCCTTTCTCTTTATATTTCTTATTCTCAATCTATTATTATCTTCTCTCTCTTTTGTTACTTTCTACTTTTTCTACTATATTTATGTTATTACATTACATACTTTTCCCTTGTGATTCTTATACTTCCTAGCTGATTTGGGAGTCAACCTACAACTTTACATTCCTATTGTGGTAAGATGTGATAATCTATAGATTCCACTATCACTTAGATATTTTACTTACTAACACTATCCTTCTTTGAAACCACAATTTTTTTTATTGTATCTAAAATTGGCACCATCCAAGTTGGGGGCCTAGCTCGATTGGATAAAGAATCCTATTGAAAACAAGAGGTCATTAGGTCTAGTCTCCCCCTATCCTTGTGGTATCGGAGTGTGTGTCATGCCAACATTACCAATCACATGATTTTTTTTTACCATGCACACTATAGTTTATAGGATTAGGGCTACTTGATTCCTGTAGTCTAAAAAAAAGTTGCCTCCCTCCATCAACTATTTACTAGAAAATGATTCTTGTATATCTCCTTGAGTTATTAAATGGTTGTGTCCCATTGAATCTTAGTATTTTGTAGTGCTTGAATCTGACTATTGATTTGGATTAGGGTCCTTTTTACATTTAATACAATAGTTGGCATCTAAATTTGTGTTGTTAGGTTATTTGCGTCTTTGAGTAATCTAGTGACATGAGCATGTCTCAAGATATCCACTTATCAAATTTCCTTCATCTAGGCTTTAATTACCTCCATTTAGTCCTAAAGATGCTAGATATGAGTATCCATGGTTTCAATTTGTGCCTTGGTTGTGCCATCACTATCTTTAACAATATCATATGTACTAGATATTTATAAAATTTTAGTTTCCATATGATAAATTTGATTCTTGATGGTTTTTGTTAGTGTTGGAAATTGTAAGAAAAATTAGTAAAGTGCACCGATCTTGCTGGTTGTGTTCTAAAGAGTATATATGTGAGTCTCCAAAATGCATGATCTACCACACTTTTATTCCTTTTCTCTTCCATGCACTTTTCATCTACTTCCTCTAAGACTCTACTCCTAATTACATTGTTTCCTAATTATCTAAATATGTGATTAGGTTATATGTAATTTTTTTAATTATTGACCTAATGGTATAATTGTATCTCTTTGAATCTAAGGTATTTTACTTTGAATTATATTGATTGCAATCTTAATTTATTTTGTATTATCGATATGTTTTTTTAAGGATATCTTCTCATTCTATGTTGTGGAATATATCACCAAGATGAAACTTTTGAATAATTGATATATTTCAGAAATCAAACTTATGTTCCTATAAATGATACTTGCAATAGTCTTCATGTTGTTATTGGTTCAATTTTCTTTTTGCTAAGCTAGGAAATATTTCATGAGCTACATGGGTGACATTTATGTAGAAACTAATGACCTTAATAGAGGTGTGGGTGGCTCATGTTCCTAATATGGAGGCTCCTACTTCTCTTCTTCATGACGATGTACATTTTTTTTTACCTTTTTCCTCCTAAAAATTTTCTTCTTCCTCTGTAAAAATTGTGAAAGTTATTTTTTTAACCACAATGGTCTCCTAGTTCATATCTTTGTTTTGAATTCTTAAATCTATGTGATGAGTATATTCACCCTTTTCTTGGGTCCTAACTCCTCTACCTACAATTTTTTTAGTAAATTATTTTGTTTGGCAAGTCACATGGTTGGATTGATTTATTCCAACACTAGGTTTCTCATGTCCTCCTTTATCTATATGGTTTTCTCCCTTCTTTTCTTAATAGATGAGGTGAGTTACTCCAAAAAAATAAACTATTATATCCAAGGTACTAGAGGACGCTACAAAATATTTAATTATTTATCCTTCAACTATTTCTTAATTTTATTGCTCACTTCAATGTACATCTATGCTATTTTCAAAAGTATTCCTTTCTTTTTTAGGGCATGGGTGAGGAGTTCAACATCCATAAAAAAATATTTTTCTATTTCTTGTACGTTTTGTGTTTTAAGTTTGGTTAGTGTCCATTTTCGAACTTGTATCTTTTCTTTAATTTTGAGCTCTTTCCCTTCATGCCCATGTTCAATCTATGCCTCCTTTTCAAATTCCATGTTTGATGCTTGGATTAGTTTTTTCTTATCAAATTTATTTTCTTTCTTACTTTTGTTTTCTACACTTAGTTGCATAATTACTTCAGTGGTATACTAAATTATAGTTTCATCTTCTTATGTGTCCTTTGGGGTGGTTGTTGGTAGATTCCATTTTTTCTTCTTCATATCCCCTTATTCTTCTTATCATTTGGGTCTCTTATTTTGAATGTTGGTTATCCAATAATATTTTGAGCTTTTGATTTGTAGTGTGGATGTTCCCTCTTCTAGTGGTAAGGGTTTTGGAATACCCCTCTTTTGATATAATTTTTCGTTATTTTTCTTTAGGTTCCCTTTGACATTATTTTTACTTATTTTGTCTAGATGAATTCTTTAATGCCCTCTCGAAGATTAAGCTAATAAAATAATACAAAGTAACTAAATAAGAGAAGTAAGTAATTAAATAGAATAACTTTAAAGATAAAGTACTTAACATTTTCTAAAGTTATGAATTTAATAGCAATAATGATTAAGTCTTGCATGCTCCAAAAGAATATTTTTCAAGTTAGATACTTTCTCTACTATTCTGATAATTAAATTTACAATAGGGAATAAAGCTAATAATAATGATAATGTCACTAAGGAATCTCATAATCATTATGTTACGATGATTCCAATAATGTATACACCCAATTTTAATATAACCAAAATGAATGATTTTTTTTATTTTTTATTTTTAAAATCAAACTTTATTGTTCCAACTTTATACTAATTGACAACATCATTTGCATACGCTTAAACTACACACATACATGGAACACATTATTGATAAGGTTAGCATTAAATCTCCATAATAACATTAACTTCAAGAAAATCCATGTTAGTATTATGACTACCTTTATTTGTTACCATTCCTTTGGGTATTCACACTTACTAAAATTATAATAATACTATCTTCAACACTCTATATTATTCTACCACCCCCATTAAATACCCATTATAAAGATTATAAAACTCATAATACCTAGGTAATTAATCCCTATTTATTTATTTATTAAAGATAACATTACTAGCTTCACTCTTAACATGGACTCAATCTGGCTCAAAGCAAAGGGTATAGGAAGGTTTTGTTGGAGGGTGACTCTCTGAACATTATAAATAATTTGAAGAATGCTTCACCTCCTTCTTGGAAAATTGAGGCCTTGGTAAGGGACTCCATTGATATTATCAATTCCTTTGATGATTGTTATATCTCCCACATTTTGAGAGAGGGAAATATGTTAGCTAATTTTTTAACTAACTTTGGTGTTAAAGAAAGAAAGGAGTGTGATCTTATTATGTAATTAGTTGTGCATGTCCTTAATCATGTGGCCTAATATTATGAATGGGGATGCTCAAATTTTAAGTATGGGGGACAACAGATTTTACATAGACCAAAGTTCAAGATCATATTTAATATCAATCCTTCTACTGGCTTCACATGGTTTCTAGGTGATATTCGTTTGAGTTTCCAGAGTCTTTTGTTTAACAATTCTCCTCTCAGTAGTTTATGTCTTATTCTCTTGAGGTTACTATGTTGTTCTTGACCTCTATTTGTTAGGTCTTCTGTGATGGGGGGGATAGAAATCATGTCGAGCCTAAGTCCTGCATTTCCACTAAGCAAAAGAAGGAGGTGTGGGAGATTTTAGAGAAGGGTGGCTTAACTGCGTATATGGGGAAACTGCATGGTAACAACCCCTAGGTCACTACTTTGGTTGCTCAAGGGTGGAATAATAGAACCCTAAATTTGAGTGGAAGGGAAGTCGTGGTTGACGAAGAATTCATAGCTCAAATTATGAGCTTGGTGGTGCAGGGTATGAAGGTGTTTACAAACAAAAAAAAATCACAGGTTGTGATGTCTATTTTCTTCATAGGGAAAGAAGCCGCTGATTTGAAGACAAAAAAGAGTGGTGGTTATTATAGGAGCTCATTAAAAGTGTTATGGTGTGATGTTGTTGAAGAGATTATGAGGTATGTCACCTTGGAAGGAAGGTATACGACAATTAGCACTTACCATTTCCTTTTGCTTAACCATTTTAGGCATAAAAAAATGGATTTCCTTTCCTTACTACTTGTTGATGTCATTGGACTTGGGGATTAAAGATCATATGAAAAACCATAGAAACCTTATCCTCCATCTGGGGTTGATTCTCCTAATCTATGAACATGTCAAAGTTCATGAGGTTCAAAAACCTCTTGAGCCACTGAAGGAAGATACTGCTAAACCCCGAGAGGGTTATGAGATAGTGTTAAAAGAAGAAAGGGTTACTAAAAAATCCAAGAAGAGGAAGCTTATTTTGAAAAAAGAGTCTAACTCTGATAGGGATGATGATGCTGATTATGTCCCAGATTCATATACCTCTTTTGAGGAGGGCCCCAATTCCCTTGTTTCGGGTAAGATTGGGAAAAGGAAGCTAGATGACAAAGAGGGCTATACGACATGCAGTGATGAGGAGGATGAGAATGTTCATTATAAGTGGGTTAAAGACAAAAATGTACTTTATGGGGAAGCTTGATCTCCTCCCATAGTGACTAGACAACTCCAGGAGATTGAGGATGGGAGTTGAAAAAAAAGGGTGTTGAGAACTGTTGGCCAACTCGTGGAGAAGGGTTTCCCTCTTTCCCTAGCTAGAGGTATCATTCGTGAGGCTTCTCTGGGTGATGACAGTGGGATGCAAAAGTAGGGGGAAGAAAGGGTTGTGGGTGCAGGACATACTATGGGAACTACCAAAGTGGATGTGGATAGGCTAATGAAAAGGAAGGTTGTTGCAAAAGAAATTTCCTGCTCCATTTGAAAGATGAAAACTCTTTTCTCTGTTGGCAAAGGTAAGGATATTTCTACTGATAAGGCTCATGTTAGCTATTCTGACGAGGATGTGGCTATGGGGAAAGGCTTTGAAATTTTTTATAGAGAGGATGTTGATTTGTTAGTTTTTCCTTGTGATACTGCTAATGTGTTGTTTAAACTTTTTAAGTGGTTCTTCCATGAGATTAATAAGACTAATGTTCGAATTAGGGGTATTGCTAGTAAGGCTAAGGGTCTTTCTATCCAAATCCAAATTGATGATTTGATGGAATCTCTTAATATTGTGGCAGAGGAAACTATTAATTTGAAATAACACTTTGAAGGGAGAATCTTATCCCTTGAGGATAAAATTGATAAAATGTGGAATATTGTGATGAAGAGTGTAGATGTTCCCAAGTTTTTTGCTATTTTTGACTCTGCCAAGGTGATCTCCACTATGATTACTATGAAAAAGGGAAAGGATATTATATCTGATGATGA
>VDFB02006655.1:0-23766 GCA_007258455.2 Sequoia sempervirens | reverse complement strand
CGGGGGCAGATCCGAGCAGCTTGTTGGACTTTCATTTTCGCTTTTGGATTTTTCTAAGTTCCAAGTGGTGAAGAAGGAGCATCCTCCTGCTAGGGTAGACCCAGAGGGGTCGCTCGTCGTTTAAAGTTTGATGTAACTTTCAAGCGATGGTGACAATGATGAGAGTGCATGGGTCCGAGGGAGGTGAAAGACCTGGTTTATGAATGACTATTGAGAGTTCAAGTCCCGCAACTGAAGTATGGGTGAATGTTGAGGTTTTTTCAAATTTCATGATGTGGGTTTTGTGTGCTTTTCCATAATCTATCTACCTATTAAGTTTTTCTCCCTTATACTTAGCAATTTTGCACAAAAATTAAAAAACTCAAAGTGAGGTGTGGGTGGCAGACCTACCTCACAAATCCGATGAAGGTGGATGATCCAACAAAAAACAATGATTTGGAAATAGCGATCGAACGATGCGAAAGCGATGGTGGTGCCAGAAGCTAGTTCTCTGACTCCTCTCTGAGTGACTGACAGATGAAAATGACATTTGCATTTTTCCTATTTATAGAAAATGAGGCATTAAATGCAACCATTAAATGATCGTACAGAGGGCCAAAGGTTGGTCGGTAGCAATTTAAAAAATGACCATGAGAGAACCGAGACCCGATAGTCGGGTGGCAGTCGGATGATAGTCATTAGGTTGTTCAATGATAAACATATGGTGCTAGAGGGTCTGGGTCCTAGTGAGTGGGAAGCTACCAAAGGATGACCATTGGGAATAGCCACAAGGTGAGGGAAACCCATGAGGGGTGGCACAACAGGGTAGGCCCGATGGGCTCCATGGATGCCAACTTTAAAACACTAAGGAAAACAACTGATGGGAACTCACAAAGACTTAGAAATTTGAAAATTTGAGGGGGAAAAAACATGGTCAATTTGAGATGACTTCCCAAACTTCACTAACTATTTTGAACACCAAATGTGGGGCATGAAAAATGAGGCGATGACCAAAAAGCTTAATCTCGACGAGGCTAAGGAAAGAAAGGGTCCCCTCGCTTCCGAACGGGCATGTGTACGAAGGCAACAACAGTCCCACTAGACACTTGGCAAGATTTTTTGATTTTGCAATTAAGAGTTGACATTGGTCATATAGCCTTACGGGTGTGCAGGAGCCACTCAATCTTCAATCTCTAATCACCACTGTTGATCAAGCTAGGATAAAGTATTAAGTGACATACTTAGGAAAAATTAAGATCTTCAAACACTCTGCCAAGTTGGTAATCTCTAGGATGAAGGGGTCAGTTGTACAGTGGTGAAGAAGGCTTAAGTTATAACTTAAACAACCAAAAACTAACTACTAGTAGCAACCTGTAAAATAGAAAAATTGTGTAGAGTCATGATTGAAACCCTTGGGGATTTTCTACAAAACCCTAGCCATACCAGAGAGTATAAACAATTAATTTATGAACTCAATTGTTATCTCCTAGACTTACTGACCAAACATCTGAGTTATACTTGAAAAACCCATAACAGATCTGCTATATTTTTCTTCTACAAACCTTTGGAAATAGTCTCTTCAAGAGCATGCCAACTTTTCATGACAACATTGCAAATTTCCATGCAATATTGCAACTTTGTAAAATATGTTGAAACATGCTTTTCTCTCCATAAATCTTCACAATTTCACTTGTGACTGATCTTCTAAGATCAATGACATCCTTTGAAATACTTTTGACAGCAATGAAAACATAATGTCAACTATCTCCTAATATCTCCTATTGCCAACAATGTGTTCATCTTTGACTTGTTGCACATGCTTTCTTTTATTGTAACTTGTGTTATCATTGTTTGCATTTTTCATGGTTCTTGTGACATATTGCCACATGATAATCATGGTCTTACATATCATGGTGTCATAATTCATATGATTGCATGTGACCTTTTGCTTTGGACCAGACCTCTACACACTAGGCACATTGTCACCCTAGTTCATTATAATTTGGTGCATAACATCATGTGCAACATAAAATCTAGGTTGGTAATACCATTGTAGCATGACTATGTCCCTCATATTTTCCTCCATCTATCCATCTCTCTATCATCCTAATATCCCCTCCTTATCCTCATCTATGTTATTCATGTATCCTCCATCCTTTACTTATTTTGAGAGCACACTTGTGTTCTTCAAACCCACCTATTCTCTCAAGCCCGGCTATACCAACCTCCCTCCTCACCATCACTCCTATACTTTACCAATGACTAGGGCATCCTACCACTAGTCTTATTCCTTCTTGCCCACTATATTTTATTCTTCTATGAAATGCCATTGCTCTTGCATATTTGCAATACTATATCTTAAAGAGGGGCAAACTGTAGACACCTAAATTTTTCCAAACTCGACCACATTAGACTTTATCCTTTTCCATCCATTAACTAAATAAATAGTAAGCATTTATTTAATTGAGTAATCTGTTATTTGTATTTCTTAATTAAAATAATTTACTTTAAGTCCACTTTTTTTATTCCTATCCCACGAGAATTAAATAAATATAAGCATTAATTTAATTCGTCCCCTTTTTGACCCAATCCCAATTAATTAACTAAGCTAATCCCTTGCATATACCTAAGTGTGATTATTTTAATTAATCACTCCCTAATTCTAATAATTATAAAAATCTATAATGAAATCTTGACCCTCTATTTAATCAATAAAATGCTCACCCTACATTTAGCCCATATGACTCTCATGTGAGAAGTCATATGTTTTCATCCCTTATCCTCATGTGATCTCTCTCACACATGTGAAAGAAGACACATGTCAAATATTTTTTTCCAATGTGTCCTCACACATGTGAGAGGACACTTCTCCTTGGTCCCTCTTTCCCTTATATCCTCTCACATATGTGTAAGAGGACTCATCCTCCATTAGATTTAGTCAAAAATCCTAGCCTTTAATCTTTTCTCAATCCTCCCCTTTTACAAGTGCATCAATCCAATGATATGATGCGGTGAGCATCCAATGGTGTAGGGGCAATCTTGCATCACCCAATTTTTTTTTTCTTTTTTTCTTTAGTTTTTTTGAGTCCCATGATGGCACTTAAGGGGTGTAAGATAGTCAAGTGTCAAAAATAGAAAAAAATGGGAACTTACTATTTTTAGTAAGTCTAAACAGGATCATATGGACCTAAAAGTTTACCCCAAGGAGTCAATTGAAAAAATATTTCTAATGGTGAAAGAATCGTCTCAATACCTTGTACAGTTTGGTAGATATTAAAGTTTTTGTCTTGAGAAATTTCTCCAATGTAGCTTCAAATTCAAATTTGAAAACCTTAGAAGCCCTAAAACAACTTGAAAAGTGGACAAAACGATCTTTGATGATTCTTGGCATTGTATATCTATTCACAAAATTTCCAACAATATATCATAATAGTAAATTGACACTGATCAAAAAGTTATGGTCTTGAGAAGTTGTCCTCTAAAAATTGAATTTCATTAAATTATCTCTCCTAGGTAAGAAATCAAATGGCGAGACTTTTGGCACCAAAACAAAAGGGAAAGTTACACTTTCTAGAACATTCTAGGGTAGTTATTGGGTAAAATAAAAGGGTTAAGTGGGGTTGTAGAAGGTGGCTCCATTAGTGTAGATTGTGGCTCTGAATAATAGATTTTCTTTCAGAATTGATTTTGTTGTAATAAATCAAGCCAATGAGGTTGTAGCATTGTAAGTTTTGAATCTATATTGTCATTTCTAAAAATAATTAAAAGTGAGGTATTTTCTATCTCACATCTCTCCTGCTGGTATTTATTGTTGTGTTTCTCAGGTGGGCTTTGGGCGATGTAGCCTCTCTCATCATGATACAACCTAGCATCCTCTCATGAATCCTCCACCATTGATCTTGAAACCAAATCCTAGCTCATATTCTTCCACTTTCAACATCTATAAATCAAAGGCCTTCCAAGCCATTTCAATCATCTCTTCATATCCTATCCTCATGCTATCCATTAAATCATACACCTTATCCTAAAGTAATGTTATTAGTTCTCCAAGAAAGTTTCATTCCTCTACACTTCATCAACTCCATCTAGAGCACATCAAGAAGGTTAAGAGATCATCTCTCAACACTTGAGCACACTTCACTTCCACTCAATCCATATGACTTTGAAGAACAAGATAAAGATTATTTATTTACATTTCAATTTTTAATTCTTTCTCATTTTTTTTATTGATCACAACCACCTTAAATTGATTTCTACCTACTAACTATATTATCTTCTATATCCTTTGAAAACTTACATCAGTAGTTTAGATAGACACATTGTGTTTGAACTACCTAATTCTCTCTCTATCTCCCCATGTGTACACCAAATGCACTCAAATATCTCAACTTATTCATAAAGTTGAGCTCCAAAACAGTTTTTATATATTCTACTCTTTTCTAAAACATTTATATATTCTACTATTATACCAAACCAAGGATTGACTTCCTTTAGTATTGCTCAATGGAAGAAAGAATAAATCATCACAATGCTCACTTATTTTTCTATACCTCAATTATTTAGTGTTTTCATGGGGACAAAAATCTCTATGGACCCAACAACAAATTAATCTATCTATAAAAACATCTAATCCCAAGAAATTGACCTTGGTGTGGGCTACCATATCTCCTTTCCCCAAAACCAAAAATGTAGTCATAGAAACTAATGGCTAGAGAATATAAGGACTCGAGAATGCCCATATTCATATATTATGTTTTATTTTATTTCATTTTTAAAGAGAAGGCACCGCCCAAGTAAAAAAAAATATTATTTCCCATCCTCTTGTGATTTCAAAATAAGGAAAAAATCTTTCAACAAGGTTTTCATAATTTATTTGATAACCTTTCATAACAAAACACTAGTGTACGGCATATTGCACGGATACATGCACCAATTATGCAGAAAAGTTAAATAATAAATATTATAGATATTTATCAAAATATCGCTTATATTTTTCCTTGTATTGTTTTCCATTCCCTTATTACAAATTAAACGGTTTATTAATTAGCATTTACTCCTAAAAATGTCTATTTTCAAAATTTGTTTCTTATGGTTTTTTTATTGAATATTATTTAAATTATAATAAAAAAAATGTTATGAAATTTTTTAGGAATAAAAAATATTAATTAAAAATAAATATTAAGTATTCTTATTATTAAATTAAATATGATTATATTAAATATTACAATCTTTATTTTGTTAGTTTTTTATAGATTTATGTACTAATGTTAATATTAATGTTAGAAAGTATGTATGTTAGAAATAATAAGTATTATGTAAGAGCGTGTTTAGTTACAAAAATATATGTAAAAGACATCTAGAGATCTCTTTTTTGAGGTGTCTATTTTATTTACATATCATATTTTTTTTAAAATAAGTACAAAGAAGAATATTTTTAACGTTTTAAATTGCGCTGATGGCGTTCCCTCTATGAGATTGATCAAGCTTATTTTGTCTATCGATGGCGTACATTGTCGGCCAACGTATGCAAGACAATGTGGATAATCCTGACCATTCTTTCTAAATAGAGTTTAAAATAATAGAGCTTTTAAAAGATAGATATACTAGTAGTATCTTTAGTTGTAACATGTTAACAAGATAATTTTAGTGATTTAATCATTTATATTTTAATGATAATAGAGAAATAACTTAATGAAGATAAAAGGAGACTAAGAAATGTTTAAAGTCGTCATAAAGTATTGTTTATTTTATTTGATTGAAAAAAGCTGAAATACAAATATATATATAAAAAAATATCAGTCCAAAAGAGGGAGTTGTGAATAAAAGGGAGAATGAGAGAAATGAGAAATAGTACATATTGTTCAAAATGAATATGAAAGATGTACCTTAAAAAATGTTTAAAGCCTCATAAAGTACTGTTTATTTATTTGATTGAAAAGCTGAAATACAAATATATATATCAGTCCAAAAGAGGGAGTTGTGAATAAAAGGGAGAATGAGAGAAATGAGAAATAGTACATATTGTTCAAAATGAATATGAAAGATGTACCTTAAAAATGTTTAAAGTCGTCATAAAGTATTGTTTATTTTATTTGATTGAAAAAAGCTGAAATACAAATATATATAAAAAAATATCAGTCCAAAAGAGGGAGTTGTGAATAAAAGGGAGAATGAGAGAAATGAGAAATAGTACATATTGTTCAAAATGAATATGAAAGATGTACCTTGCATCATTTATCTTCTAATATTTTCTAGTCTCTTCTTCTTTACCTTTTTGATTAACAAATTATTTTCTCTTTTTAATCTTTTCATAACAATCATCTATAAATAACGACATTATTCTTAGACCTTATAAGAACCATACACATAATATTATTTACAAATCTTATGTATTAATATTAATTTTAAAATGTATAAATATTAGATATGATAAGTGTTACTATTATATAATAAGATAATTGATTGTTTGAAAATCATTCTTAAATAATTATTCACTAGAATGACAAATATAATTTAAAAAAATATTAATCTAGTATTAGAGAATCAAACCTGAATTTGACTAGTCTATTACACCTACAAGGATATATATATATTTTTAAATTGTTCTATTTACTTTATACTTATTCATGTAATATTTTTCCAAAACACTTTATCTATAAAGTGTCTTCCAATAGAGCAATAATGCTCTTAACTTTTGCGATGACAAGTCTCCCTCCTTTTAAATATATATATTTAAATTTTTATCTAGTCAAATCAATTATGTTTGGTCTCAGTTGTTCTAAATTATAGTTTATTTATGTTGCATTGTATTTTATCATTTAATTCATGTTGTATGACGTGGATTCCATGTTTTCCCAACAAATCCGGAATTTATTTGTAATGTTTCTAAAGTCAACATCATCCAACATTGAACGTTGTGCTTTTCTTTAGACATTTTTTAATATAAATATATTTTATATTATTATTTTTAAATGTTATAATTATGTATTGACCAATACCAGTTTGGATTCCGTGAAGGCCCATAGAAAGATAACTTCCTTTAAATTTCTTAAGGGTAGACAAACTTGTATATGTTCTAGTTTTTAATTAAATAAAGTATTATTCTAATGGTGAAATCTGTGTATCTTGTAAGTTTTTTTAATTTATTTTGGTTAGGTTACTTTTATGTAATAATAAATATATAAGCAATATAGTTTTTAGTAAGAATTGGGATGCAATTCAAATTCTATTTATTTATATTTCTTTTTATTTTTAAAAATCAGATATGATCTTCAATTTTTTTCATTTTCTATTGAGGCTCAAATCTATATATTTTATTGAATTAAACTAGGTTTACTCTCCCCTACCCATTATTATTATGTGTAAAATTGAAATGTGAAACATTTCATTGCACTCTTGACATGGTATTTAAGGAATAATCTTAATTTATTTAAGCATTTAGCATTAGAATGCATTAAATGGAACCTCTTGCACACATTAATGAGTATCAAAGTATTACTTGTGTAACATAAACACTAAATCTAACATTTTAGAATGTATTGCATGATAATTTATCTTTGATCTTTGTAAAAAGTCAATAAATTGGTATCCTAGGAGTTTGACGAAAGAGATAAATATTCTTGGTTCTTATAACTCCATTATCCACCAAAGTTTTTATTTTCATCAAACAAGTCAAGGTGAGCAAGATTCAAACCAGAAAAAATAAAAGTCATATCCATAGCTAAATTTTAGACCTACAAAGAAGAGTTTGATTTGTATTTGCATGATTCATTTGATAGTCACGCAAATCACTTTCATAGTTGAAAAAGTGACACTCACTTTCAAATGTTTTCACTAATTTATATGCACACGATTAACATGCCTTAACTTTTGATGCAGGGGTAAAACAATTGACAACACTTCTAAAAGCCAAATTCTACATTGAACTATGAGCTAAATACCTTTATTTAACATATAAAATTTCCATTATTTATCTCAACATATGGTATCAAACCTAGCTCTTGATCTTAGGGTATATGTTTATCAATTCTTATTAATTGGTTTATTTTAGGACTATTTATAAATATGTATTTTATTTCTTTACATTTTTGGTGAGCTTTATATTCCTACATCCCCTAGGGTTTTACTTATAGGGTTTATTCCTTCCACATTGGGTTTGAGATCTATTTTCTTGATTGTACACCATTTATTTCAAGCTTGATTTGGGTTTTCATCCCCCTTTATTGTCTTTAATCACCATACTACTTATTAAGGTGTGGGATCTTCCTTGTGATATATTCAATTTCTACCCACCCACCTCTTTTATTGTGTTTTCTAATATAATCATTCTTTATAGGCTCATATACCATTACCATTCGCTTTTATACACACGTGTATCACTAACTTTAATGTATTCTAATATAGGAGTATCCTAAGATTTAAGAACAATATTGTGTCACCCAAAAATATTTAATTTTACTGTTTTATTTATAATTTTTTCAATCATTAATCAATCACAACAAATCCTACCATATTTACACAACTCACTTTTGTTAAGATATTTTGTGGAAATATTTATAAAAATTAGAAATATAGCATACCACTTCGAGGGGGTGACCTCCAATAATCAGGCAATAACATATGAACTCAATATTGTATGATATGATGATATGGGAGAGAGTTCTCTTATTTATTTATAAGCTAACTATGTAGGGACATACCTCGTCATCCTAATTAAGGGGTATTAGTGAATTAACTAGTATTTAAATGTTAGGATTAAGCATGCCACAAGTTCTTATTCTTAGAAATATATAATATATACTTAGGAATATGTCATATTAGGATCATAATATCCCCTTCCCTTTCATAATATCCCCTTCCCTTTCATAAAATAATTGCCCTCAATGCTTAGAAACTCTAAAATCTTTTGTATGAATCATTCATCATTCCATGTTGCATCTTCAACTAGAAAATTCTTCCACTTGATTAAGAATATTGATATGGCTCTATTTTACAATCCGCTTTTGGAAATTTCATGAAAATTTTGTATATTTTGTATAATATTTTTTTCCATAATATTAGTTGAAAATAGATGAGAGAATCCACAAAAATATGCATTCTAAATTAGTTTATCCACAACAATCTATATTGTTGAAATAATGGATGTTGAATCATCCAATGAAGTTGCGCGCACTTCAAAGGATCTTGCCAAGAGAAATTCAACCACACAGAAAGTGTTGCAACTAAGGGCATGCAAATAGAGATTGATATTGATCTAGAAAATAAGATACTATATGATTACAAATGTACAAATGCCCTGAATATATAGGCATGAATCAAATGCAAGATGCAATATGATGTTGCCATGTGTCATGATCTAACAACATGTGACAACATGTGAACCCTAACTAACTAGATAGAGATAACTTCTAGAAGGACAGCTCATCATCTAGAAGGAATCTTATCCCTACAAACATGGAAGGGAACATTACCCCATTATTAAATGATTTATTAAAATGTAACCTAGGACTAAATTAATGCATGACCTAAGTTAACTTATGCTAGTGTAATAAATAATTAATTACACTAACATATATTACATCAATATTATTTATCTTTGGTAGCTTCATAATGAAGTCCATTAATATTTTTGTCCAATGTTGTAAATTGGAATGTCTAATATTTGTAAGAGGCCTAGATTCTTTATTATTTCCATTTTATTTTGTTGGCATATGTTTTTTGAATTCAATATGTAATCATGTCCTTCACACTTTGTATTTTGGATTATATGTATTGTTGGTTGTTTCAGTCGTTTTTGTTATTGTTGATTGGCATAGTTATCTATTTTTGTGAGTTGTATGCTTGCTATGTATAGCGCTTTCTCTCTCTTTCTTTTGGCAGCTTGTCTTTAGGACTGCATTCTTTCCCCTACTGTATTTTTTCAGCTTTGTTCAATACAAAAAAAAAAAAAATCTACCATGCAATTTTTTTCATATTCACTTTAATACCTTCCCAAAATATTTTTTTCTTTGTAGGACAATAAGTATGAACAAATATTCTATAGTATCTTGTTAGGTCCCCAAAAATCCTCTCTTCTTAGGGTCAATCTTAACACCTTCAAGTGACACCAAATTTCTTGAGTATTCTACTTATTTCACCCTAAAGACACATTTTGATTGTTTTGCATTGATTTCATTTTCTTCCAATTCATTAGCAATAGGAATATGGAACTTATCTTTATGAGTGATTTTTTTTACTCTCTTGTATTGTGAGCACATTCTCCTTGTATCATCCTTTTTGTTAACAATAAACATAGGGGACAAGTAGGATTTTTTGGGGGGTGAACAATTATTCTTGGTATTAATTCAATTTCTCCAATTGGAGGTACATTTGTTGATTCTTGAAATGCTTGTTGATGGTGTTGAAAGATATTGTTCCTAACTATTTAATCCATTACACACCTAAAACTAAATCCACTCTCCTAACAGGGATAACAAACATTTTTGAATCTAGTTGATAATTTCCCATCGAGAGCTTTATATGATGGAATTTACCACCACAAGTTAGTTGTTTCCCATCAGCTATCATGACCTAAAAATTAGAGACAAAATAAATAAAATAATTGAGTTCATTAGCTAATCTTCTATCAATAAAGTTTTTTTTATTGAATGAATGTAGAATACATATAAGAATGTAGCTACAACCTATAGATTAAATCAACACAAGATCAAAACTAGGCCAGCAAGTCAAAATCCAATAGCTCCAACGTTACAATGAGACAACAACCCAACTAGGCCAGCATAACAATATCCAATATCACTAAAATTACAAGGTAATAATCCAATAGAATTTGAAACAAAATCTAATTAGAAACACCGAAATAGACATTTTTGTAGCTAAGATTTAAGAGTTGGAGCAATTTGCAAATTTTTGAATTGTTCAACAACTAATGCACTTGGAATTTGATTTGTTGGATTTGAACCTTCAAAGTGGGTTTATTTTTAGATGCCACCTGCAATTACGAGAACAAGGAAGAAAAATAGTAAAATATATCATAGTAAAGTTGTAGAAATACAATTTCCTAATGATCATTATGGAAGTTAAACATTTCTTTACACCTAATCCTCCATAAGTGCAACAAAATAACATGTCTAACACTATCTGCAATGACATTATCATGAAGCCTAACCCCAATTAATTCCTCTTTCAATTTTAGTTTATGCTCAAAAATAGCCAATAGGTCATTAAAATAGAGATCCATTATTTTTTCACAAATTAGAATCCCCAAAAGATTTGTTTCATATCTTTAATTCTTTGGCATAATTGGAAAGTAATCGTCTATAACATAATACACTTCAGCCTATCACCAATGGGAAATTTATGATGTAATATGTTCTAGGCCAACAATTGAGCATCTAGGTTTACTTTTGATTTCCAAATCTAAGAAGAAATCTTTTCCCAAAAAAAAATCATTAAATCTGCAATACCATTTGATATTTAAGTGTGGTCTCATAGGTAAAAGAAGAAGCAACTGCAAATATATCTTTTTAAGAGAGAAAATTAAGAGAGGATAAGTTGAGATTTGTATCCAGTCTTTGAATAAATTGCGATTAAAAGGAGTACAAAGCTTCATAGACAAGTCAAGCATCACCAAGGAATGCACAAATATCAAGAACTATTTATACTTGTTTCTTAGATTAAATGGAGTTTTAAGAATATGAAAAGGTAACCAACTTAATTTAGAAAAATCCAAAAGGTCTCCAACATTACGAATTCCTTTTCTAAAAAGAAAATACAATTGTTTGGGGAAACTTAAAGTGAGAGGTTACTCATGATAAAGGATATGTTTATTCCACCATTTATGGAAGAGGTGGAGAAGTTGAACCCATGTTGTAGAGAGGCATCTCTCTATCTTAAAAAATGGTAGATGCATTGGAATGCCTTCCAAATAGACTAAAGGGATGGGGAAACTAAAGGGATGGGGAAGCTTTAATTGAGAAAAAGGAAGCATGAAGGATTTTATCTTGTCATCCCATTGATTTCCATTTACCTCTGACTGAAGCTAGATTAACTTTATTTTGTATAATAATCTTCCATGGTTCTTCACCTTTAACAACTCTTATGATCCATTTGGCTACTAAACAAATTCCTTGAGATTTAGGGTTAATTAGCCCCAACCCACCTTTGCATTTGGGTTGAATGCAATGTGTCCATGAAGTGGATATAAACCCAATGTTACCATCCCATTTTTTCCATAAGAAGCAACGAATAATTTTTATAAAGTCCTCATAACATTTTTTAGAGGGCATCCAACATGATGAGTAACAAACATGAGTGGCAAGGAAAATTTTATTAGCGACTTGTATGTTACCAGCTAAAGAAAGAAATTTATTTCCCTAACTAAAGAGTTTATTCTTGACTCTATTACGATACCAACTCCACATATTAGAAATAGAAACACCAAGACCAAATAGTATCCCAAGATATCTTATGATTTCTCTATTCTTAAAGTGTTTCCATTCTTGAGGAATCCAAGGAGGAGAAGATCGTGCCTAAATCAACAAGAATTTAGTTTTTTCATGAGCTAATTTAGATCCAAAAACAACACAATACAACTCCAGTATCTCCAACACATTAGAGATATTTTTTTTAGAATTTTGTAACAATAATAGACTATCATCGCCATAGTGAGAATTAATGACAGTCGTATTTTGCAAAATAGAGATTCCAACAATAAGCTTCATTTTATTGGCACTATGGAGCATATGTCCCAATGCATTAGCTATGAGAACATATAGATATGGAGCAAGAGGACATCCTTTTCGAATAGATATTTGAAGAGGAAAGGAGTCAGTCATCATATTATTAATAATAATTTGAGCATTAGCATCTTGAAACAACATTTGGATATGAGATCGAATTTTAGGCCCAAACCCCAACCATTGAAGCATGTTAAGGATAAAACTCCATCGAATTTTGTCATACGCCTTATCAAAATCAAGTTTGATTAAAACAATATTTTGAACTATTTTTTTAGCCCATTCACAGGTTTCCCAAGCCAAAATTAGATTGTCAAGAATAAATATACTAGCAATAAAACCTGTTTTCTCAACTCTAACAATTTCTTGAACAACAGGTTTAATCCTGATGGATAAGGCTTTTGCAATGAATTTATATGAAGTATTGAGTAGGGTAATTGGACGCCAACCACAGATGGCATCCACCTTTTTCCTTTTCAAAGGATCTTTATTATGCCTCCATTTATGATCAGACCTAATGATCCTTTCTTAAAGGCTTCCAAATTATATAAGAAAAAAAAAATCTTTAATAAGATGCAACATAGCCTGGTAGAATTCCATAGGGAACCCATCGCTGCCTGGAATTTTATAAGGTTCCATGGAGAAAAGAGCACTTTCCAATTCTTCCAAGGACAACATTCAATCAAGATATCAGCTATATTCAGAATCTATTCAATTAGTAATATGATTTTTGACAATATCCTCAAGGGCTTGTTGAATATCTTGCCACTGGATATCTTTGAAAAGATCTTCATAAAATATTTCAAAAAAATTACCAAATCCAAAAGGGTCAAAATGAAGAGCATCATATTTGTCCATTATAGCAACCAATTCTTTCTTTTTGTTCTTATAATTGAGGTAGTTAAAATAATATTTAGTGCCCTTGTTTCCTTCTTTAATTCAATGTAACTTAGATCTGACTTTGGCCCCTTGTCCTTTACAATTATCAATTTTATGTAATTGGGATTTAGTATCAGCAATTGAGGTTTGCAGTCTAATATTGTTAGGATTAGCATTGAGTAGCTTTCTAGTGTGAGTGAGTTTTCCTTGAAGGGATTTTTCCTTCTATTTTTGCTACCAAGCCATTTGTTTTCCAAATGAGCAAAGGAAAATAGTGCATTTAGTAATAGCAGTACACCACCAATCAATCCAAGAAACTCCAACATCTAGTTTGGGTAATGACTTCCAAATCCCCTCAAGGGCTACCAAGTAAATAGGGTTATTTACATGGGAAACATTTAATTTGAAGGGGAGAGAGGTTTCAATGCTAGAATTTTGAGATAAGAAAATGTTGCAGGCAATGGGATAATGATCTTAGAGAGTAGTTGAGTAGTCCACCTGGACACACAAACCCAAGGAATCATAAACCAATGGCAAAGTAGGATATAAGTAAAAAATTTCCAACCTACTTAAATTTATATCATTTCCCATTCTGTTGTTGGACCAAGTAAACTAGTTTTTAGAATGACTAGAAATTTTTTCATGAATAGGGTCAACTACACCCAAAGAGTTTTGACAAAACAACCAGCTATCAAAATCATCCTTGTTGAGATTAGGCTATTTAGACCAGCTGCAATCTTGAGGATGTTCAACCATGTTGAAATCACCACCTAGGACCCAATCAGCATTGGGTAAGTTATTGACCATCCAATCCCATAGTTGAACTCACTCGTTAGTAACATTGGAGGAATAAATAGAACAAAATCCAATGTGTTATCCATTAATAATGGTAAGGACCCAAACACAACAATTAGAGGGATCTTTAGCCTTATCAATAATAAATTTTAAAACCCATGGGGAAATCCCAATAACAGCTCCACCTTTGCCATCCAAGTGAGAAGTATGCAAGAATGTGGCTTCCCTCTAAATATTACGTAAATAAACCTTAAGTCTTATGTCATTCAACTTGAATTCTTGCAAGAATAACACATCAAGCTTCCATTTCAACACTGCCTCTTTTACTTTGTACTTACGATGAGGGAGTGAAATCCCTCGAACATTCCAAGAGAGGAGTCTAAAGTTCATGAGGAGGAGTAGCGAAATTGTCCTCCTAAGTTAGAACACTGAAGATATTATCAAGAGCAACTTTTTGCTCCTTAACCTCATGATCTTTGATAGTAGAAGAGGGAGAACTGGATCTATGATAGGTGTGAGGGGAGATTGCTAAGGAGTTACATAGACACGGTTGGGGAGGAGGACAAGGTGAAAAGGGATCATGAGTAGACAATTTGGGAGAGAAGGGAGAGTAAGGAGGAGAAGAGGGAGGATTTTCATAGGGTGAGGAGTGAGAGATATGATGAGAAGAAGGGGTAGGTGGTTCTTTTCTCTTCCTAACTAGTCTCCACCCATTAGACATAACTACATCTTTAAAAGAAGGGGAAGGCTCAATAGACATCTCTGAAGGGAGGGAAGTATTGGGAGGGGGAGAAGGTGAAATATGAGTAGGAGGGGATTGAGGAACAAACTTAGAAGAAATATGGTCATTAGCTTGAGGGGAAAACAAAGATGGTTGAACTATGGTTCACATCAACTTTAATAACCTTTAATATGTTAGAGTCATTTAACATGAGAGAAAATAATAGAAATTGAAACACATCAACACTATGCACAATAGAACACTAGATTTACATGGAAAACCCAAAAAGGGAAAAACCATGGTGAGGATTAGCTCACAATATAAAGTAATTGCAACATTGAATAAAATAGGCTCACTGTCAAAGGGCTCGCTACCTAGAAGAAAGAAGGGCTCACTACTAGATTACAGAAAAGAAGATTGTTGCAATGAGAAATCCATCTCAATGCAACAAAGAAAATCCACCATAATATCACCAACATAGACACAACCTTTTTGAAGATTGTATAAACCTTCTTCTCACTACTTCTAGTAGTCTATCTCATTAAAGTTCACACTGCACTTCATAGATTCGCACTTCACAATGTTGTAATTCACATCACACACTATTCACAAATCCTCCATAAACAAAACACTTATTTATACCTTCTTCAACCTTGAAAACATTCTCCAAGGCCGGCTATGCACCTCAATTGTGTAAATTTAAATTAGGTCAGCATAGAAATATTCTCGTGGTGGAAAGGAATGAATGTGGACCACATCACACCTTAACTTGGACCTAAATCCAATCATACATGCCACAACACACTTCCAAAATAACTAAAGAAAATCCACAATTAGTGTAAACATCCAAGGTCGACCGAACCTGTGTAAACACCATAAAACATTTAAGTACAACCTCTTTTGATCTAAAGATGACTCAAAAACAACAAATATCACTTAAACACAATCTAGAATATTCCACACACCCTAAAATCCAATAAATTCCTTTGCAACAACCTTCACCAAAAGAATGTACACACTTATTATACTCAGATAATATTCCACACACTCTAACTCAAGAAATCAACTTGCAGAGCACCAAACCACTAACAACTTTGATTAAAGCTAGATATGAACCTTATAAACACACTTCCAGAACCACAAGACCAAAAATCAAACTACAGAGAAATGCAGAGCAAAACCATTTCTCCCAAACACCATTACAACATAATTCACACACTGGTGAACACAACTTTCTCTAGAAAATGATCCAGAACAATAAAATTTGGATATAACACCTCTTAATACCTCTTATCAACATATCTAAACTTCACAAACAAATTTTCAATCCAAAAGAAATGTGGAGCAAAACAATAACTCCGCTCTCTATGCTAGAAAACCTCTACAACACATTGTTTCCTCTTTTATTCAAACTTTCTCAAAAGAACTTGGAAACCAAGCACCAAAAAAAAATTCTCATCATCTTCACCACTTCCTCATCATCACCAATCCAACTACAACACAACAACTCAACCAAACAACATCCATAAATAGACGCTTATCAAAGCAACATTAGAGGTTGACACCAGCAACACTTACTAATGACAAAATAATGAAATAATAAAAGCATCACAAATTCTCAAGCATCATTAGTTGACATCAACACTTACAATACTTACTCCCCCTAATTGCAACAACCAATAGTGCACTACCTACCCCCCCTAAGAGGTAGCCTCCAACATTAGTCCAAAATAAGGAATGAATCTTGGGATCCACCAGACTGATGCACATCCTTATGCATCTAGTTCAAGGAAGGAGGGGTAATAACCCCTAAATTATCCCAGAGATACTCAAAAGTATCATTTGGAAGATCCTTAGTGAATATATCAGCAACCTGATCCTTTGTAGGCACATACTCAAGCTTCACCTCATCTCTACAACCTTTTCTCTCGAAAAGTGATACTAGATTGAGATATGTTTTTTTCTTGAGTGCATCACTGGATTCTTTTAAATGTTAATAGCACTTGTATTATCAAAAAATATAGAAATTGGTTCATCATATACCACTCTGATATCCTTCAAAGTTTGCTTCATCCACAACACCTGTTTGCAATAAGATGTTATAATATATTCTGCCTCTGCAGTAGATAAAGACATTGAATCTTGCTTCTTGCTTAGCCAAGACACCAATCTACATCCAAGAAAGAATGCACCACCACTTGTACTTTTCATGTCATCCACACAGTCTGCCCAATTTGCATCTGTATAAGCACTCAAAGAGAAATCAGTATCATTTGGATACCATAAACCATGTGTCGGAGTGTCTTTCAAGTATCTGAATATCCTCTTCACTGCTGCAACATGTGACTCTCTATGATCTTCTTAAAATCTAGCCACAAGAAAAACTGCAACACAAAAACTCGACCAAACAACATCCATAAAAAAAATCTTATCAAAGCAACAATAGAGGTTGACATAATGAAACAATTCAAATCATCACAACTTCTCAAGAATCATCAATTGACATTAATGACAACATAGAAATAAGCCTATTGATATCAATGACAAAAAAAACTGCTCAAACTTGCAACAAGTGGCCCCACAGGCCTCCCTCATACAGACTCAGTATGCTTGTTGGTCCATAGAATTATAGATTTTTTTTATTTTTTTATTAATTTTTTTTTTCAAATAAGACTTTTAAAACCAAAAAATATATTTTTTCCAATTGAAATTATTTAAATCTACTTGTGATTTTTTGTTGTGACCTGCAGAATTTTTTTCTAACTGCAATAATGACGGTCATATGGTTGTACGGATAATGAAGGAGGGCATTTTTTTTCCTCAAGCTTTGGGTGAAGTGCTCAAATTTTGATGATTTGATAGATGATCTTGGGTTTTTTAGGCCTTTTGGATGCAACAAAAGAGGCAATTTTGGCCCAAAATGCTCCAAAATTGTAGCTACCTTCTAGATGCAACCACTCTTTAGCTTCAAACCCTCATAGATCTGGCCTCATATATCCTATTTGGACAAAACAAAAGGAAAAACTGACTTTCTCGAACACCCTGAATTCAATGGTGATGTCTTTGAAACTCCAACTCGCACCCAAAAAAAATCATGCCAAGATTGGTCCCTCATATCTAGGAAGAAGTTTGCATCACTGATGTTCTGATACCTTGAAAGGAGTTTATGGTGAACTCCTCAATACCCTATGATCACCTGCAAGACAAAATAACTTCCACAAGAGAGAAATGGTGGAAATATCATGCTATGATTATGGATGCAAGAATGTCAAAATAAACTTACAATGTACATAAGAAGCCTTGCTTATAAAGACAAATTGAGGAATAGGATTAGACAAGATCATGACAAGCATCTTAATCCTATCACATGAGACAACTAACTCATAATTACCTAGGACACAAGCATTAAATAAAATCCAACTAAATAAGATAAGTGACAACTAAATCTTAACTAGAAAGATTACTTCCTAGGACCTATGTGGACTTAACATGTCAATAGGACCTATATAGGTAAAACACCTATTTACACCAACATTATAAAGTCTTATTGTACATATTACTAAGTTGTTAATGTTGTGGGTAAACATTGATACAAATTTAGGGTTTGTATCTAGCCAACTTAAATGTTAGTAAACCTTTCAACTATTCACCCTAGATATTTGGTTGTGAAATCATAGGTATACTAGAGTAGCTATGTTAATAATATTTTGAAAAAAAAATTAATAAATATTGTAGCCACTTGTAATAGGGACATTATAGTTTTACTTGGTGTCCTTCATAGTGACTCACTTGGTGACTCACCTAGTTGTCATATGATAGAACTCTTCTTAAATATTTCTTATAGATACTCCACTCATGTTCACATTTGAGAATGAACCTATTTGCATTGTAATCTTACACTTGTGAAATATATCAATCTTATTTCACATATTTGTACGTGTTTATTGTTCTTTATCTATCAGAATAGTGCACTAACTATTGTGACATGTCTCATTCATTTAGATTATAACTTTTGTGAATCTTTAAGATAACTCTAACATAAAATTTTGAACCTTTTTATATGTAATATAATTGCTCACTTCCCTCACCATTGTTTCAATATTAATAACTAAAAAAATGAGTTAAAAAATGCTATTATAAAAAAATAACACTAATAACTTAAAACTCTAAAAACTTGCATAATAAATATACATAAGACATCTTATATATAACTATGCATTTGCATGGCTCCAATAATTCAATGAAAAAATCACATCACCGCTAAATAACAATGGAAACCTCAAAGAACCAAATTTGGCTTCACTCTCAAACCAACATACATTATCTACCTAAATAATACTAAGAATATTGACTTTAAAAAACACATAATACAACCAAAATATCAAATAAATAAGTACTTAAAAAAAATGGTTTCCACATCATTATTCTGATAAGACTATAGTGCAACAAAAATATTCCTCGGTTAAAGAAAACTATCAAAACACTAATATATGGTAGCCCCAAACATTTATTTTAGTGAGGATTCCCTTCTAAGTTTATAGTGGCGAATATCTTACCTACACCCACTTAAAAAAGAAGAAGAAATAAGAGAAGCTAAATTCTTGTCGATAGAGAATAAACATAAGTCACCTAATTTATATAATGCAACATCATTTCAAATATATAAAATAATGGGTATCATTTTAAAGGTTTCTTTTGGTAATTTTATTGATAAGATTTTTTTATTTTTTTTTAAATTATTTCATATAAGAAATGTATAAAAAAAAAAAAAGTTATAGAAACAAAATAAACAATTATGAATTGAATCACTAGATGCTTTATCTAATAAAAAAAGTTTCATTCATTATTTTTATATGTTAATATAGTAATACTTAGATATTTAAGAGGATTAATAATTTATTATTTGAGATTTTAAATTTGATCTATAATATTGAAAATTAATTTATTTAATCATAAGTGTAAAGATCGATATTGTTAAAAAGAAAAAATAGATTTGTGCCAATCTATAGTACAATCGAAGTCTATGATAAGTTCCCACTTCCATCAAATTTGCATTGTGGAGTTTGATAAAAACTTCACAAAAATCTTGTAAAAAGATGTCTTATCTATCTAGTTCATTTAGCAATTTCGATTGATTTCATTCATTTGTCTAGTTCATTGGGTACACCACACTTATAATTGGATGTGGTAGTTTATATAATTTATCATTCATATTTGTATATTTGAAAGAATTTGACATGTTTCTTAAGAATTTGAATACTAATATCCATTTTAAAAGCTTAGAAGTTCTTTTTATTTGATAATACTCTAAAAAAATATTATCTAAAACAAAATATTATGTAATTTAATTTAACATAAATAATGAAGATTAATTAAAGAAAAATATGATTAATAACATAATTAAACATCAAATGATTCAACAATTAAAAAATAAAATAAATGAATATTCAAATCATTTGTCACACTAAGGGTGGTGTCCCATGGAGGGGGGCTTCTAAAAAAATCAGTGGGTGCTGCTGAGATTTTTTAGAATTATTTTAAAGTGGGTAGTCTCCTAAATTTTGTATCATAGTTTAAGCTTAAAAGTTTATGTTCCTATATTTATGGAAGCTGGTGGTCTCATGAATTTTATTATTTTGCATATTCAATACAACAGCTTAAATAAATATAAAATAAAAAAAAAAAATTGGTAAGAATTTTAAAACTTCATATGATTGACAAGTGGCAGAAAAAAGCCTAAGTTGGTGAGGCAATTTCTAGTCCCCTCCTTTTGTACCCGCTTAATTTTTTGATCTAAAAAGTAGGAGCTGCTATTGTTGAGGAAAAGATTCTAATTTATCCTATAGCATTTTATTCTTTTGCTTCATGGGACCCCTTGCTCCTTCAAAATAGATCCCCAAGCCCCCCCATGAAACCTTGTCCTAAGTAACATCTAAATTATTAGAATTGCAATTATGAATTGCCCATAATCTATGAAATTAATATAGAATATTTTTGGATTGTGAATATTTTTTGTATGCATTGTGCTTTTTAAAGACATACATCCAAAAAATACACACAATTGAATCCAAAAATATTTTATAGGTGAAGACCCTGGTTCGATTAACTAAAACATTTTGTTGTAGGAAAGAGATTACTAGATCTACCTAATAAAAATTTACTAGACACACTACAGCCTTAAAAAAAAATCTAAAAATATTTTATACTAAAATTCCCTTCTTGATTTGATCATATAAATTTCAACATATTTCAAAACTTATCCAAACTTATCAAAAAAATCCTAAAATTGTCAAATCTTTCTTACCATCTTATCTTAATCCACATGATCTCCTCCTTAGCATACCTCTTTCATGATTTTACAATGCAATGATAGCTTTAAGAAACCCCCCTTAAAAAAAGATATAAGATCCTAGCAAATATTTCATTTTTTTAGGAAAAAATATTAATTTCTATTGGAGAATCTTTCCTTTTTTTCAAAAAAAAATATATTGGTGATTTTTTTACATCACTAAAATTTTGTAAATGTTTTTGGAGAATCTTTAAAAATAATAGTAAAATGCATTAATTATGATGGAGAATCTATCCAATCATAAAATAATTCTCAGGGAAAAGTAGGGGTCCGAGGGTGGAAATTGTTGATGGGTTGAGGGGGTAGACTATAATATTTACAAGTATTTGGAGAATGGTGTCAATTTCGAGCATGATCATAGTATACAGTATCTTGCCTCTATATTGACCCTAGATCTATGGATCCCACATGTGATATCTTTGTATTGTCAATTACATGGCTTTGCTTTGGGGGCAACCCTTTGTCGTGAGTCAACTTATTGGAAACATATCATTTGGCATAAGGTTTTCCAACAAGCTCTCATGGTCTACCATTTTTTAATATTATTTTCTACCTTAAAGGAAATTGTTCTTGGTTGGCATTAGCAATTACTTTAAGATGGGGGCATACATTTTGTTCTTTGCTTCACTTTTTTCACATGCATTGAACTTTGTGATACGTTTGTGGCATATTGATCATATTTTGTCGTGCCTTATCAAAGTTATTTTGTAAACAACAAGCTTTGATTATAATTCTTGGTATGGTCGACATGAGAGCCCACCTAGTGAATATAAAACTTCACTAGCCCTTACATGTTTTCATTTGCTACTATTGTAGAAACTTAGTGAATATTGGAATTCACTAGCTTGTGTTGTTTATTATCAAAACTCATCTAGTCAATATTGGAATTAACTAGCATATGTTGTTTCTTATCAAAACTCACCCAATGAATATTGGACTTCACTAGCCTATGTTGTTTCATATCAAGATCACCTAGTGAATATTAGAGCTTACTAACATGTTATGTTTCTATATATCCATGGGTCACCTAGAAATTATTAAACTTTGCTAGCCTATGATTCATGTGTACCTTGGGTATGGATCCAAGTAGAATTCTATGGATCTTTTAAGAATGTGATGTCATACCCCTTTTTTTTGTTTGCATCATGCATGTTTTACATTATGTTAATTTTGTGTATCCATTATGTATGTTTCGTATTTGTCATGTTGCATTGCACCTCATGATTGTGTGGTCATTTCTCTTTACATTGTTGTTTTGTATGGTCTTGAGCTTGGGGACTAACATATCCCCCAGATTCAGTTTCATCCTACTTCTCCAATATTTTGATGAAAGAAGTCATCTTGATGTATCCTTACTTTAGTGTAAACATGAGAATACATTCATACTCTCACTAAAGTGGGGGCCATAAATTGTTATCCTTGATAATTTCATATTATGTTTAGCTCCCCCTTATGTGCTCAAGGACCTAATTTTTCTTATAATTTGTTTGTTCTATAATCATTTTCAAAAAATCAAGTTATATTTGGAAATTAATATTAATTATTTATTTAACGACACTAAAATCCCCAAAGTAGGTCTATTCTAGGGTGCCACTTCCCTTGACCAACCTATTTTGGCCCAATTTTGAATATGTTACTATCAGTGTTTTTACATTTGAAAATCTAACTTCATTTGTCGTATTTTCATAATTAATTTTGCAGAAAAACAAATAAATTCATATAAATATAAGTATTTTTCACCATTTGAAACTAGAAGAAACCAAGGCAATTTAAATTTCAATTGAGCATCCTAAAAAGTAGTAAAGGGAAGAATAAGGATTATTTTATAGCACTTTTCATTAGTCAATTTTCATGTTAGCAATGCATCAATTTTATGAGTATGATCATTCATCTTTGTGTTAATTTGTCTTATGAGTACTAACACTTGTAGTACCTTCAATAAATCATCATATTCTCCTTGTATGAGATGAGTACCATGACTTTAGTTCATCAAGGAAATCATATTTGAGTGGTAATTTGCAGCACTTGTTTATCACTTGTTTGTATCCCTTTGCCTCTACCTAATCGAGGATAAGCACTCTTTATATCATCATATTCATTGTGGATGTGGAAACACCAAAATGAGATTTGACTTAGACAAGCCCCTATATGACACAACCCTTTCTCCCCTCTCTTGTCTACAAGTGACAAATCTAAAGTGGATTTGGGAAAATATTGAAGATCGAATAGTAAGATCAAGTACTCAAGCCTCCTATTTCAATAAATTAGGGAAAGAAGAACTATTCATCAATAGATAAAGTTCTAAA
>VDFB02006654.1:0-17794 GCA_007258455.2 Sequoia sempervirens | reverse complement strand
AGGAACCTATGTCTAAATTGCTAGATGATGACTAGGGTACATTAGAGTTCACACCTTCATTCATGGATGAATACATAATCACATAAAAAGAAGATGAAAAATAGGCACAACCAACTATTATGTTTGCTCACAATTCAAAATAATCCTCCCTAACATCTACCTCATCTCCTTTGGAAGAAAATACAACGTACATACAACAAATTTTGATGAGATAGATTATCAACAACCACCCAATCCAAAGGAAATGGAAAGACTCTATGGACGCGGTTATGAGTTTATGAAAAAATTAGGATATAATGGTAAAGGATGTGGAAAACATGAACAAGGCATCCATGTCCCTATGGAACCTAAGACAAAAATAGGTTTGGGATATTCCTTTTCTAAGACAACAAAAGTAACTCAATGACCATCACTCAATATCAACACCATCACATGTAATCCAAGAACCAACCTTACACTAAAACATCCTAAATTTCTTGATATGGATTCCCCACCATCCTAGGAGTATGTTGAAAGTGACAAAGCCTTGAAACAAATGTTAGGTGCTATTGATAAACCATGTTCTTCCAAATGAAATGTTACCTGTGCTATGATAAGTACCAATCCACACAATACTGATGATAATGAGAAAACCATGGAACCATATACTCCTAAGTCTCCTAAGTCAAATGCACTCCCCTTAAGAGATACAATTGATATACCAATGGGCATAGAAGATAAAGAAAAAGTCATTAAGATTGGGAAATTCCTTAATGATGAAGAACAAGAGGATACTACAACCTTGCTCCATGATTTTCCTAAAAATTTTGCTTGGAAATATTTAGATATTCCAAGAATAGACCTGAAGATAGTAACACATAACATTGTTCTTGCAAAAAACACTAAGCCTGTTCGACAAAAGATACGAAAAATGAATACCAAGATATCCTTGCATGTTAAAGGAGAACTTGAAAAAATCCTTGACATAGGTTTCATTCGCCCTATTGATTATTCTCCTTGGATCTCAAATATTGTCGCAATTGCTAAACCTGATAATCGTATTAGGATATGTACGGATTTTCGTGACTTGAATAAAGCATCCTTAAAGGACATTTTTCCCCTTCCTAATATTGGTATGATCATGGATTCAACTACGAGACATGCTTTGTTTTCATTCATGGATGGATTTTTTGGTTATAATCAAATCTTCATCAACCCACAAGATCAATACAAGCTAGCATTTACAACTATTTGGGGAACGTTTTGTTGCATTATGGTGCCTTTTAGATTAAAGAGTGTAGATGCAACTTATTAAAGAGCAATGACATTGATATTCCATGATTACATACATAAAATCTTGGAAGATTATGTTGATGAAATCCTTGCCAAATCCTTAACAAGACAAGACAATGTGAGTGTTCTTCAGAAAATCTTCGAACAAATGCATAAATACAACATGAGACTCAATCCAAAAAAGTGTGTCTTTGGAGTAGATAGTGGAAAAATTTTAGGGTTTATCATATCTCACAGAGGCATTGAGGTGGACACAAAGAAAATTGATGCTATCATAAACATGCCACCTCCTAGGAACATTTCTCAATTGTGCATGTTACAAGAATGAATTCAAGCCATTCGTCATTTTTTTGCCTCTTTAGCTAATCGAACGTTACCTTTCACACATCTCCTCAAGAAGGACATGCATTTTGATTGGAATGAGGATTGTAAATAGGCCTTTGATAGTTTGAAGGAATACCTTGCAACTCCACCCATTTTACAACCCACTATGCCAAACAAATTGTTCATCCTCTACATAGCAGCATCAGCTCAAGCTCTTGCAACATTGTTGGCTCAACAAGATGACACTAGAAAAGAACATCTTGTTTATTACGTTAGTCAAACTTTAATTGATTATGAAACACGATATGTGCACCAATTGAAAATCAATGTTTGGTCCTTGTATTCACTACTAGTAAGTTGCGACATTATTTACCAAATGCTGAAATACAAGTCATGACAAAATTTGATCCTCTCAAACATCTTTTCAATGAAACAGACCTATCAGGATGTCTAGCTAAATGGGTAATGTTGTTGACTAAGTTTGACCTTAAGTTTTTTTCACAAAAAGTAATCAAAGGCCAAGCCTTGACCGACCATTTAGTTGATGCTCCTTCTCCTTTAGCGTTACCTAGCAATGACTCTTTTCCCAATGATAGTGTGTTGAAAATAGACATTTCTACATGGGAATTATACTTTGATGGATCCAAGTGTAGAACAAGCTCTGATGCTGGATTAATATTAGTTCCACCCGAAGGAAAGCCTATTCCCTTGTTGTATTGACTCAATTTCCTATGTACGAATAACACAGCTGAATATGAGGTGCTAATTGTTGGGTTGCATGCTACTTTAATCATGAGTGTCAAAGATATTAAGATCTTTGGTGACTCACAATTAGTAATTAAATAAATAAATGGAACATATCAATCCAAGCATGAAAAATTATCCAAATACAAAGATCTTATCATGCACTTGTTAGAGAATTTTCAAACATTTACCATTGATAACATCCCACGAAAAGATAATCAGCTTGCAGATGCAATGGGAAGTGTTGCCTCTCTTATCTCCCCTCAAGATCCTTCAAAAGATTTCACATTCACTATTCACCCTATTATGAAACCTCAATTGATGACCAAACAGAAGAGGTTTTAACAACAGATGAGGAAAACTCAAGTGAATGGTATGATGCCATATTCAACTATTTGAAAAGTGGTACCTTTCCCAAGCCGACAACCAAAAACCTTTGTGCTCATTTACAAAATCTTTCCTCTAAATATGTCATCCTCGCCGATGTGCTATATCGAAGATCATTCAATGGTATCTTACTTTGATTCTTAAACAAATCCAAGTTACGTCTAGCACTTCACCAAGCCCATGAAGGTGCTTGTGGTGGACATTTTGGAGGGAAAACATTAGTTCAAAATCTTATCCATATTGGGTATTACTAGTGCCACATGGAACGTGATTGCTTTGATTATGTTCAAAAATGTCATAAATGTCAAGAACATAGCAATTTGCATCATGCTCCTACTAGTGAAATTCAAACTCAACTTCCGATATGGCCCTTCACGGTTTGGGGATTGGACATTATAGGAAAAATTTCACCTCCTTCCACTGGACATATATGTTTATTATCACTGCAACTAATTATTTTACAAAATGGGTAGAGGCCATTCCCCTTCGATCTACAACAGCTGATGTAATATGTCGATTCATCCTAGAACACATTATATCTCACTTTGGACTCCCTTCCACATTAGTTTCTGATAATGGTACACCATTTAAGAATAATGAAGTGAAGAAATTTTTGGAGACCTTTAATATCCAACATCATTTTTCAACACCTTATTACCCGCAATCTAATGATCAAGCTAAATCAACTAATAAAGTTCTTGAACAAATCTTGAAGAAAACTGTTAATAAAAATCATAGGGATTGGCACACACAATTGCATTATGTGCTTTAGGCTTATCGTACAAGTGCTCAATCTTCATAGGGACCACACCTTATAATTTGGTCTATGGTAGTGAAGCCATAATGCCCTTAGAGTTAGAAATGCATACACTAAGAGTTGCTCTTCAAGGAATTGTTGATGATACGCATTATCAAAAACAATGATTACATAAGCTTGAGATGCTTGATGAACAACGTATTAACGCTCTTGAACATCTGCAAGCTTATTACAAAAGGAAACATAATCACTACAACCTTAATGCTATCCCTCAATCCTTCAAAAAGGGTGACTTAGTTCTATCTACTAACCAGCGCAACGTCAATTCTGACCCAAATGAACGTGAAAAATTCAATTCTAATTTGGTAGGACCTTACATCATTAACAAAACTTTTAGGTCTAGTGCATACATGTTAACTGAATTAGATGGAACACCCCTTAAAGAACCTATCAATGTTGCACATTTTCATTGGTATTATTTCTAATCCCTCTTGAATAGTATGAATAATAAAGCAATGTTGTTAAAGTTATGGAGTCTTATCCTATATGCTTTCACATTGTTTCATTCTTGACAAACCACTCATGCATATGTCTTTAGCACTAAAGTGATTATTTAATTTATAATTACTTTAGGTTTCATGCTATTTAAATTCATCTTGTGTGTTATGATAAGTTAAATTTAATTTAGCATAACATACTCAATCATCATGTTGTATCTAAAAAGAAACTGCAATAAGTTTTACTTAGATCACATAAACTTTGTTAAATCATGAAGACATTAATTAAGTAATCTTACCAAGGTTATATAATTGATCACATTGTCATTTAACATTCAACCATATTAAGACAAATTATAAAACATCAAATGCTCATATATATATATATATATGAGCATTTGATGTTTTATAATTTGTCTTAATGTGGTTGAATGTTAAATGAAAATATCATCATAATATACAGTATCACCAAGGTCTGTGAGAACTAGACCCCTCGGGCTCTGGAGCTTGTGACTTGATAGCAGGATGTCGGGAGATGGTCGTGTGCGATTGTGACTACAATCTGCCAAACCTAAGTGCAAACTCTATGCCCTGTATCTATCCAAGGACCACCCGATGCTCATCTGCTATCTGCTCCCTCTTTGCCTGTAGCCATGATACCTCTTCCTATAATCTCTCCACCTCTGTTGGAGTCTGGGATAACTATCTTGTAGTCTCATCTCGGCAGAGTCATCTCCTCACACTCTCATACACTACCCGTAGCCTCAAGAATGGTCTCAGTGACTCTAGATCCTCATCCATGATAGGTGGGGGCACGTAATCCAAGTCCATCTACTCCTTGTCAATGGATGTAGGCACTATCTCTGCAGTAACCTGATGGTAGAACTCACACTAGTCTCTCGTCGCTCCTACAAGGTAAAAATAATAGCACAATCAATAAACATCATCATGATATATATATAAAAGAGTATAGGCACTAAAGTACATGCAAAAAATCAAATATCATCACCTATATCTGTGGTAGGCTAAGCAATCTCAAAATCATCTTGTACAGGGGGCATAGAAGATGTGCTAGCCTCTCCTTGACTGTGGGTACTGGTGCCTACTATAGTTGTTGCTCATGACCTCGTCATATGGATGGGAGAGGGATCTCCCCACTCATATCGATCCTCAACTACTGCCTCATCACTCTCACTCAGGGGTGGCTCCTCCTCCTCGTACTCCTCCTCATCCTCCTCATCTCCCTCCTAGCCATCATAATCCAAATCTACATCCTCATCATACTCATCATCTATGACATCAGTGAATATATCGGCAGCCCTGTAGCATGTCTCCTCGACCCTATCCTCTCTGTCATCTCCCTCATCTGGTAGAGGACCTACATCTCCCACTGGCTCGTCCATCAGGAATATCGGTGTTGGTTGTATCACTATCCACCACTCCTCATAATCCCCTGTGGCACCGATGTCATCTACGTCAGAGACTAGTGACTAATCGTGATCAGAGAAGTCAGAGTCACTCTCAGCTACATGCTCTAGAGTGAGTCACACTATATACCCGATCTCCAGGCACTCCGCACTGACCTCCTAAAAGAGGATCATGCCTGGGGTGGTATCTACACCTTTCCAAATTGCCACATGACTCAATCATAGTAGAAAGGTCATACTACATGGACATGACAGCCAACCAAAGATCTATCCATCTGCATCCTCCTCAACTGTCTAGTATGATTTGGCCACTGTAGCGTCAGCTGATAAGGTCTCCACAGGATCTCATCCTCCTCTAGTCGGTCAAATCGCACTCTCCAAAACTACAAATCACCATACTACCATAGTCGTCGTTACAAGGATAGCCGAAAGCCCGAGGATACCCTACTACTGTCACACATGGAAAGCCAACTAGTCTGGTGCATGTAATATGCTCAAGGAACCACACATGTAGAAGTGTGTAGTGCACCATAATGTCTACCTCCCAAAATGCAAATCACCCAAGATCATAATACAGATGTGCCAGGATACATCGACCACATGCGTATACTGTACAATGCTCTAGCATCCCTCGAATCAAATGGACTAGTCCACCCTCGAGGTGCACTGCCCGCCCATCAAGGATGAGAACTAGTGCTACAATAAGCATAATAATCCATCTAATCACTAGTGCCCATGAATATAAGAACATCGGCAGATCAATCTACCCTCTCACCCAAAAATCATGAACTAGACCATCTAGACAATACTATAAATCAACCTTCTACTCGTGGAAGGTGTGATCTCTATGGAAACATACTTGCTCTCCTCGAATTGGAATGCAGATAATCTGGTATACGTCCTCTAAGGTGATCGTCATCTCTCCTGTTGGTAGATGAAACATGCATGAATTTTCATCCCAGCGCTCGCAAAGCGCCATTAGCATGGCATCATGGTACCTCATGGGGGGCATGAGGTACGCCCAATATATTCCCATGGCCTGTAGATGCTTTGTCTCCTCTACTAATAGTGATGGGGCTAGATCTCTCAGGAAGATCAACTGTCTCCCCCTAGTCGTTGTCATGATCGGGTGGGTACCTATTGAAATCACAACAATATGTTCTCAAACTCATCCAATATCTTTAATTTTTACATTAATCACCATGCGAGTGTACTAAATTCCATGTAGTGTGCTTTCCTAAAAGCCCTAGACACTTTAGAACCCTTTTGGGAAACTTCGCGAAGAAACATGACACTATGAAAAAGTGGGACACTTTGTGAACAAAAGGGACACTTTGCGAAGACATGGGACACTTTGAGAAAAGAATTTCTAACCTATATATGCATAAAAATCATTAAATCATTGCAAAATCACTAAGCGAAAGTAGCATAATCGACTCACCTCATGCTGACACTCGTCATCTACCACCTAGTCCCAGAGAACATCCAGTCTCGCAGGTGTGTAGCCTCGTCTGCTTGGCATATTTTCATCTCACTCATCACTCTCACACTGCAAGAAGGTAAAATGAAATAGTAAGTGACAAAATACTTCACTTTCACCTCTTTTTACTCATTTCATTCCTTTTAACCTTATGCATTAAATTAGGTTTTTTCCTTATCTTAAGGATTAATAAAGTACTTTTTATTCAACACACCATAACGGGAGCTAGGGAACTCTGTTTTTTACACCGTTTGATGCGTTGGAATCATGATTCCACACCTAACATCATCAATTGTCTATTGTTATGTGACATAGTACTTGGAAATGTCCTACGGTATGATGTTCCTTATTTAATGTGGCTAGATTGCTACCTTGATTCCACCTTCGTAAAGCAAGCAGAATCAAGGGGGGCATACATCTACCCTCGAATTTAAATTCTAGAAGTTAGGAAAAAGGATTTTTGGGAAACTAACAAATTCATGTTGCAGGATGCGGTTCCTAATGTTTTGGTTTTGCATATAGCTACACTGGGGGCTTCATTCTCCCACCTTTTGAATGAGTGTCCTTTTATAAAGTAAAGTGTGCCATTTAGAGTCCTAACTGTGGACATGGAAATTGTACTCCTCTGTAGAAAGTACAATCTATGGCCTAATTAGGTCCTATTTTGGGCACCCTTACATCAATCACCCCTTTAAAACTGCATTTATAAGCCCCTAATGCTCATAATTTTGGACTTTAAGGCCTATTCCACTCATAAACCGCACAAATCCCAACAAGCAACATTCAAACCACTCAAGTTTTGTGAAACCCACCTCAAAATCCATTTTGAGGTATTTTTCATTTTTGAGCGAGAAAATCACCGACTTAATTCAAATTCTTGACGGATGTCGGCCTGTGAAGTTAAAATAATAAATAATTTGGTGTTTATGCCTATAATTACATGTTTTTAGGTCATTTTTCACATCTCCTAGTCATTTTTACAAAGAAAATTCAAGATTCAAGAGCCAAATATCTTTCACAAGAAGATTCATTAGTCTTTCTACAGCAAAGTTGAAGCTTTAGGGTAGAAAACTAGGGTTTTTGCGAGTCTTCAAGCTCACTTTTTGTTCAAGATCTCACATTGTAAAGGGTTGATCATGGATGCCTATGGTGAATCATAGATAAATCTAGGTTGAGGAGATGCAACTAGCCATCAAATCACACCTAAAGACTTGTTTTCAAAGTGATTCCATCTTCCATTTTCTCTCTATCTTCAAATTTAAGGTTTGCATGTCATTTACATTCATTTGAAATGTTGTAGGTTTTCTTGGATTGAAGTCTTGCATCATTCAAGTTCCATTTAATCATCTTATTCTAGCACATTAGAATAGGGTTTTGTCTTACTTCATATTTTCCTAGTCTTAGACACACTTAGGGCTAGGCTTTTATGCTCCAAAGTTTAAAAACCAACTAGGGGTTTGACCGAGCCAAACCCCCCATTAGAAAACAAATTATCTTATGTTTTGTAGGTGTTTTCAAAGATTCAGATCCAAATTTCTATCAAAAAACAGAGTGCAAACTGTGTGCTTTTGTTTCCATTTTTGGATTTGCAGAAAATTCAAAGTGGACTAAGTTGCCCATAGTGGCAACTTAATCCCACTACACTGGTTTTTTAGGAATTTTTGCAGTTTCAGATACCATTTGGAAGAAACAGCTTTTTGGGCAGTTTCCCTGATCTGGGACTAAGTCACCTAGCTTCCAGGCGTAAGTGTCCCAGTTGGCTCAAAAGTCAAGTTTTCCATAGTTTCTATGTAAAGGTCTCTTCATGGAAATTTATTAAAATAGAGTTTGCTAAGCATAATTTGATTAGACCCTTGGCTTTACGGTCCACAATATCATATTGAGAAGCCAAATTAGGATTTGCAAGCCTTGAAACATTCTCATCAAAAACATTTCACATATTTTGATCTATCAATAGATCCTCCATCTTCAGCTTCCACATCTCAAAATTATTTTCAAAAAAATTATCCACCTCTGTTCTCCCTGATGAACTTGCCATCTCAAAATTCCTACAACAAGATCACAAAGTATCTTCTACATAAGCTCCCACTCAAATATGGATTAGTTCAAAAACCCAACAACCCACAACTAAAACCAAAAGTGGTCAAGCTTTGATACCACTTGTAAGGAAACTAAGGTAGTGAAACAACTTTCTATACTAATCTTGAGAGGAGGATAATGCAAACCTTTACAGATTTTTACAACAATTATAAAAACTTAAATATAAATAAATGTAAATATCATGCATACCACAACACAATGATTTACATGGGGAATACCCTTTCAATAGAAAACCCCACACTCTAAAGGAGTACCAATATATTATTTAGAAATCATGAAGATTACAATATACTTGCAAAGTAAGCTTTTCACTGGAGTATCATTAACCAAAGATCCAAAGGCAACACAACCACTTATTTTATGTAAGATTTTGTATATGTGTTGAATTTGGTAAGCTTCTACCAAATAAAGTTAAGATTCATTCCAAGTTGGGTGTTTGGGAGGAAATTATCCTCTTTGATTCTTCCTCTTTGGTGTGCTCTCATTTCCTTAGAGTTGGTCACTTTTCCCTCTCTTTCTAGATCTTCAATCCCTTGAAGACTTTTTTCTATTGGGAAGGATTCAAGTCCCTCTAATGTTAATCCCACTGCAAAGATGGACTTGGTGAACCCCTTGGCTAGGGAGTTGGATGTGGAAGATATTTTCGATGTATTAAGGGGAAGCCCCCTCAAGGATAAAAAAATTTCTTGTTCTTTTGGACGAGATTGATTCTTCTAAGAATCTTGGATTGGCCCATTTAGATCAAGCTCTCCTTATGAGCTCTTTGGTTAGACACAACTTCAAACATCCTTGATCGATGGGCTCTTTCTTTTGGTGTGACCTCTCTCGTCTATTGGCCTATTTTACTCCTAGTTTTTATGTGGCCAAGTGTTGGTTGGTATTTTTCTTTTTTACTACACTATCTCTGTTGTTTCTCTACTTTTTGTGAGGGTATCAAGTGCCCTTCAAAACCTATTTCTGTTGTTATGTTTAGTTGGAAAAGTTTGATACTTTAGTTTTTGGTTTTGTTCCATTTCTTCGCTTTGTACAAGGTTTTGGGCCCTTTCAAAACCCTACTTACCTTATCAAAATTTTGGCAAATGAATAAAACTTGATTGTTTATTATTTGAGGAATACATCAATATTTATCTGGCATAGTGGAAGCGGTTGAATGGAGGTTGAAGAAGGTAGTTGAGAAATAGTTACATTTGGTTAACTATATATACCCACATACCCACCATTATAAACAATGTAATATAGCATATATCTAATCATACCAACATTCCCCCCTTATTACATTGTTCCTACAATTGTATCCCTGAAATCTCTAATTCACTTTACCGAGGGACCCCCCCTTAAGGCTTACATAACAAAAATTGTTGACTACAAAATATATATACATCTTTGTGAAAATATTCCTTGAAGAAACAAATCCTTAATCATGTGGGCTCCTCCAAGTTGCCTCGTAACCTCCATAAATGTGTTACCCCTAGTTGAATTCCCAAGTTCTTCCTCCCATGAATTTTTTGAATTATAGACTGTATTTATTGGACAACCACCCTCAAATCTTTCTCCTTGACCCTCGTAAAGGTATAACCCTTGGTCTAGATCATAATTACTGGACAACTATCCTCCAAGTTTTCTCCTCAACCCTCATAAAGGTGTCATCCTTGGTCACAACCTCTAGTGCTCTCTGAGCAACAATCCATACTGAGCTCTTCACCAAACCCTTACCTAACTCCAAAAAGAAAACTTCATAATACATGTATCTTCAAATCTATTAGCAATAACAAAGAAAATAAAATAAAGCCAAAAATGATTTTCATATAAAGCATCATCTCAAAGCGAGAAGCTAACTTGAGATCATGGAAATTCCTTCATCCCTCCTCGGGTATGTGCAAGATCATCGTGCAAAAACAAAGTCTTTAAGTGGGCAAAAATTTAAAAATCAAGTTAGGCAACCTGGACGTAAAATATTTGAAATGTTATCTATATTATTTCAAAATATGTAAGAATAGAATTTGGTGAAAATTGAAATGTAGTTTCTAAAATACTAGGTTTCATTTAAAAATAAATAAATCTATTTGGTGAAAAATTTTAAATTTCAATGCAAGTATAAGTTATTTCAGTGGAAAAAATAAGAAGTAGGTGTCTGTCTAACCACCCTAACCATAATAAAATGATAATATTTTTGTAAGATTTTATATATATGGTAGACGCACTCCTGTGTCCGGATGATGCATATTTTTTAGTAATTTTTCCAAGTAAATAATTAATTATGATTTTTATTACAAATTTTAGGAAAATATAAAATTTGCTCCATCCCAATTCAATCTTAACTTGGTCAAAACTCATGAAATTTAATTTTCTTTTTTAATCCTATATTATGAAGTATGAATGTGACGATGTTTTGATTCAAAAATATGATACCGCTTTGAAAGTTATAGATGTTTTTCTAATTCTATCGATCAAGACTTTAGTCATAATTCTAATAGAAAATGAATAATAATTATTTATTAAATCTCTAAATTAAACCATAATTATATTTTAAAAGCTGAGAATCTCCTAAAACCCTTTTCGCTTCACACTTTATGGGGTGAAAACAAGTCAAGCCAGCCACATACCCTACAAATATTGCCACTTTTACACCATGATCTTGCACATACCCCTAATGCCACCAACCTCTAGTATGATCTTGTTACACTTTATCTATTTAATATCGTAGACGAGTCTTTGGAGGCATCATTAGGAATAGCTGGCACCAAAATTCAAAGCATAATTGTTTAAAGATCCATTGGAAGCATTGATAAACACATCTACAAGGGGCTAAGAAATTTTTTTACTGTTTTGAAATGCACTTTCCCAAGCATTGGTAGTAAGAAGATAGATTACTTGATTGGAAGATATTGTAGCGTCGAAAAAAGTAACCCTTTTTCACGCTTAGTTTGGGAATGAATAATTAATGATAAAATGTACTTAATTATGCATTATTTAGGGTGTTGTAAAGTGTTTTCTTACACTACACTAATCTAGGCCTTCATTAATTAATTGAAGTTAATTAGAGCTTAATTGGCCCCTTTAATTCAAATCTAAGCCTTAATTATTACATTTTTTGAAGGATTTATCCCGACACTCATTAATAATATTGCATAACGTTTAACTTGGCAAGGTTTGAGTCCTAGAAAACTGTGCTAGGACCCATTCACCAGTTTGGACGAATGGGTACTCCTTACGTAGGACACCCTTTTTTAACATATTTGAGGTGGTTTTCTAATGTTATTTCACCTCCCCGAAGCTTGGTCCTAGAAAACTGTGCTAGGACCCATTTGCCACTTTGGGTGAATGGGTCCTCCTTGCCTAGGACACCCCTTTTTGAATTTATTTGCTGCAGGATTTTAATTATTTTGAATCCTAGATCTGATGTCGGCTTGTTTTATTTGAATTTTGGGGTTAATTCTTAAGATAAGTATAAATATAAGGTTAATTCACATAGTTTCATCCTAGATCTTCATGAGCAATCAAGAGCACTTTCACAAGAGAATTTCAAAGATATTCAAGGGAAAATTATAAAGGTTTTATTGCAGCAATTCAAGATCATATCACCATCATGTCAAAGACATAGTGCATCAAGCATGTTGTTGAGCTAGTGTTTTGATGTAGTATTGAAGATCCATTTGCAAGCATTGTTTCACATCTACTTCATGATCAAGATCTAAATTCTACATGGCCACTTCATGTTAGTTTGAAGATTTACATTCCAAGATATCATCCAAGGTATCATTATTTGTGTTTCATGTTTCATGTTCATATTTCATTGTTTCATCACAAAGTTTAATTACTTAAACAGAGAACTTGACCAAGGAAAACCCCTATTCTCAAACAATCAAAAAAAAATTCTTCTCTCTTGACATGTGATTGCAGGTTTCTAGGTTAAAGATCAAATGGAGAACAAAAGTGAAGCAAACTTGTCAAAGTTGAAAAGTTGTGAAGTTGTCATCTACATTACAAGATCACGAAAATGAAGCTACAAAATTTGTTTCAAACTTTCAGAAGTTGGGCACCGAGGATATGGAAGTGAAAATATTGAAGAACAAAACCCATAAGTTAGTTTTTAGAAACTATAATAGGGACCCATTCGCCACTTTGGGTGAATGAGTCCTTAGTGACCTCAAAACAACAATTTTTCAGTAAGGTACACATTGTTTCATCCTCTTAAAACTTCCCTTAACGTTGCTATAAAAATTATGATTAATTTTTTATTGTTATTTGCATCATATCTTGTACATAATTGTATGTTTTATAAGAAAAATTAGTGGTCCATCATCTTGATAAATTCATTTTGGTAAACCCTATTTTTCTTCAAAACAGATACATTGACACCTTTTTTTTTTGGTAAAGATACCAAAGACTCTATTCCCTTATGCTTCTCCCTAATCTTGATCACTCCAACACATCCTCCATTACAACTTCCAAAAACCACAATGACACTACCAACATCAAACTTGATAAATTCCTTGATCAATTGATATCAGCACCCATTATAAGTGTTAAAATAAGAAATACCCTTATCTCTAAGGAAAAAATAAATCCCACACCTTCATCTTTAGAAATATCCATTAATATCTTCCATAAATTTTTATCATACCAAACTATACATGCAAATGACTAAGTGTGCATTACACTTTTCAACTATCCTCTTGCATTGTTTTCTTGCACAAAGGGTATACCCAAAAATAACAATGAAAAAAGGGTTTCTTAACAAGTGCAACTGAACACAAAGGAACTTACAGATTACTAAAAGCTCAGAGATTCCAAACTCAAATGTTCGCCCGTAGCCAATTTCTCTTTTATTATATTAGCTATGCTCCCAATATGCAAAGAGCATAAAAACTCACATAACCTCCTTGAATTTGGATCAATGGCACACTTTGTCTCATGTCCACTATTACGCCTAGATGCTCTTATAACACATTGACTTGCCTTTCCCTAATTTTTCTATTTCTTTCTCTATTTATCCATCGCCACAGATGAGCCCCTTAAGAACTCAAAAATTATGAAGCCACTGTATTTTGATTCTCAAATGTGTAAGGCACTGAATCATTCCATGTTCCCAAGAACCATGCCTCTTTCACTGGCAGTCAGGCTATGCCTTTTCTTCGACCAGATTTCTATGTATAGAAACAATAATGTTTATGGCTTAACTTTGTATCTGGTTGCTGAACGTAGATCCTTCTCAGGCGACAGCGCTTCTCAAACATAGGATAGCTCGCCTCCTTCGCTGCGGACTTCATGCCTGCCTCTTTCACTCTCCTTCCATTCTCGTAACCATGAATGATAACTCCGTGCTCAGGCAAAAATAAATAGGTCGATCATTGCCTCCTATGCCATGTTCTTCCTCCAAAATTTGATGCACAGGCATAGAGACATTAACAACTCTGATACCATATGTTGGTGAATGCATAAAACTTGATTCATTATTGTTCGAGGAATACATCAATATTTATTTGGCATAGTGGAAGTGGTTGAACAGAGGTTGAAGAAAGTAGTTGGGAAACAGTTACATTTGTTCAACTATATATATACCCGCATACCACCATTATAAACAATGTAATATAGCATATAACTAATTATGCCAACACAAAAACAATAATCTAAGCTTTTATAATCCACTAATATACAATAAGAAGTTATATTCCATATTTGTAATTAAATTGCATACATGATTATTAGAAATCATTTACCATACTCTATAAAAACAAATATCAAATCATATAAATTTTATTAATATAATAAATATAAATTACAATGATCTCAAACTCATGTATGATATATATTTCATTTGAAATTATATAAAACAACCATTGACATTCCACAAAATTATACAATGAAAGGTTCTACAAATTGATTAAAGGCGTGGATAAATATAATCATGACAAGTGTCAATATCATGGGAGTGATTTTCTATAAATAGTAAAGCTTCTAGCATATATATTGTTAAACTATCCAAATCAAGAGGTAAATCTTCTCTTCTCAAAGGAACTCATAAATGACAATCAATAAAATAAAATAAAATGAATGTATTTCGTTTTTAATAACATTGCAAAATTATTAAGGTAACATATTATCACACAAATATAAATTTGCAATCAAATATGTTGACCATAATACTAAGCTAAATAGAATGATAAACCAATAAATTTTCCAAATATTTGGATGGTAAATTCAAACTCACAAAATGAATTTATATTGTAGTTGATTTGTCCCACACTTCCTTATCTTAATTCTAGAAACCATACCAATACCTATAAGGATTCATAATTAGAGATAAGACAAGAGAACCAATACTTAATACCCATAATTACTATCTCAATTTTATCTAGGTTTCATTAATTACAACATTCCAATCATAAAAATCAAATGCATAAAACTATTATTTTCTAAATCTTATGGGATCAAAACAAAGCCACGCCAATACAAGTTATATTTACAAGAAGTATATGATGACTTTAAAGCTATGAACTAATTTAATAATGATTTTAGTGAATGAAAGGTGCCTATTATATCATAATTAAAGTCATGAGTTGAGTATGATACACATGAAACCAATCTCATAATGATGTAATTATAGCATAATGAAAATGGACTACTTATTATACCATTATAGATTTGAGTCTTGAAATAAGTATGTGAATTTCATCATATTTATTTTACAAGTAAACATATTATTCTTACAAAATCAAACATTACTATCCATCATGATTCATTTCATGGTTCTAAAAGAATTATAAAGAATAATGATTGACATTATCTAGATCATATTATATATCTACAACATCAAAGCATATTCTTTTCTTACAATAATGGTTAGTTTATGATTATTTTCCATATTCAATGATAAATATCAATACATAGAAAGGGAGAGAAATGGAAAAAGACTACAACCCATGTAAAAATAATATATATTTTTTAACAAAATTTCAAAATAACCTTTAACAATTTATTTACAATTATTTTTGTAATAAGCCTACAATTCCATATCTTATTGTAGTCTACCAAAATCATAATTTAAAAAACCAAGTCAATTTTATTTATATGTTAATATTTTCCTTATAATATAAATATGAGTGTATCTTAATTGGTTTCATAATCATAAATTTGATTTTCAAAACACAAATGAACATAAGGAAATTTCTAGAAGAGGTGTAGTAGACCTATCAACATCAAGAGGAAAGGAAGGTAAGTTTCCTTAGGAATCAAATACATGAAGAAACCCAAAGAGATTGAATGGTTGAATGAGGAGGAAGTGATCTTTACTATCAAAGAATGAAAAGAGGAGGAGGTGATTGAGGTGATGTGTGAAGAAGGAGATTCATTCTAGGATTTTGGAAGGTGATTAATCTCATAATGACGTAATTATAGCATAATGAAAATGGACTACATATTATAATGTTATCGATTTGAGTATTGAAGTGAGTATGAGAAGTTCCTTATATTCGTTTTCCAAGTAAATATTTTTCTTACAAAATCAACACCCTTACTACCCATCATGATTCATTCCATGGTTCTAAAAAATCTATAAAGAATGATGATCAACGTTATCTAGTTCATATTCTATATCTACAACATCAAACCATATTATTTTCTTACAACAATAGTCAATCTATGAACATATTTCATATTCAATGACAAATATCAATATATAGAAAGAGAAAGAGATAGAAAAAGACTACAACCCATGTAACAATAATAGTCTTAAAACAAAAAACAACCACCTTTATTAATTTGTTTACAATTATTTTAGTAATAATCCTACAAATTCATATATTATCGGTAGTCTACAAAACTCACAATTTAAATAACCAAATCAATTTAATTTATATGCTAATATTTTCAATAAAATTGAACATACTCTCTATGAAAGAAAATCCATAACTAAAAACTATCTTAAAAGAAGATATCCAAACCAGCATCCAATAGACAATTTTTTTCTTTTGATAAATATATTAATCAATGACGGTTCTTAAAATTCAGGTGGATCATCTCCACATACGTTTGTCCTTCCTAGTTATGTAGTAGGAAGCGAACTATTTTATTTAGCACTATTAAATAGGAATATGCTTCGTAAACCTTAAAATAAAATATTCTGTAATTGAATTGTACTGAGCTTCCACTGGATTTCGATCAAGGTGTTACAATACCTGCAATATGACGACGAGAGAAAGAGTTGTCAAAAATGCAATGAGAAAAAAAATGATTTTGAAGGGACTGAGATGAAGATGTACGTACTTCCGCATTTAGTTTGAGGAGGAACGTTTCTACCGCAGCTCTGGACAATGCTCACCAGTTTGGGCACATTGATCAACGCAGCAATTGCAGGAGTGACCTTCGGACACACGCACGACATATCGGAGCTCCTGATGAGCCCGCAGCATGCAGCAGAGGGGGCGTTGCCCTGCAATATAGGAGCGCAGTTGCTTGCCAAGCCCTGTATCTCCTCTCCACACTTGTCCCCTCCCACAACCGCCAACATTACAAACAGGAAGAGGAATGATGCTCCGCGCCTCGCCATTTCTTCAATCTTTCCCGATGTAATTACGGCAATGGTGAGAGGGCTTTTATAGCAGATTTGTACGCGCCTCTGTGGGGAATTATGGGTACCCTTGTCCCATCCCTCAAGGCTCAAAGTTTGTGTTCATACGCGTTTTCTTTTGACAATTTGTATGGGTATGGTGGAACAAGGTTGGTTTTACATATAAACAATGGATCTGTGGAGCTAATGTACTGATTGTTTAGGATGAAGGTTGGTTTTACATATAAGCCAGCGGTG
>VDFB02006653.1:0-33326 GCA_007258455.2 Sequoia sempervirens | reverse complement strand
AATTGTCTCTGTATTATGCCTAGCTCAATGTAGGCACCTCTCTCGTGAAGATAAAGGAAAGGGATGGATATTACCAACGTTCTTACGAAGTTGATAATACCAACCACAATATGTCGATACTCGATCAGTTCCACAGAATTGGCATCATAGGCTTTCACCTTGTATGCCATCTGTTCCTTCCAAGCAAAAAGATGTTGCTTGTTCTCTATAGTGGTAATTGATTGGTACGCCACTTGTAAGTTTGCGATTGTGACTTCATCTCTAGGCCTCTTTTTTGCTGTCTCTAGCTTCGACTGCTGGATCTCTGCGCAGAGTTCATGTGCTCTGTCCCTCAACTGGTATAGTTCTGACAATATGCACCATCCTCTAATAACAAATTCCTCCACTTGATTTCTCAAGTGTTTTCCATATGAAATCAGCTGATGATGGTTTTGCTTTGCGGGGAGGTCTAACAATTCTTGTGGCAAAGCTAAGACGTTTGGGGTACCGTGCATTAGGCTAGATATGTACATCCTCAATTGCTGATTTTTATCCTTTAAGGTTGCTTTGTCTCTTCCATCCTTAGCCATTCTCTCTTGAACACTCACCGAGGCAATTCCAAGAAGGTCTGCCTCCACCTGACAGGTGGTCTTTCCAAGGTTGACCTTCGATAATGTGATGTCCTCAACCTCTACCTCATGTATGTTTTTTTCCTCAGGTGGGGCAGTAGCCTCTATGATAAACTCATTCTCTGCATTCCTTCCTACATGTACTTGCTTCTTCAATTTCCTTGTTGGCATGTCTTGAGGGACATGATCAAACTCTGTGAAGTCAAGCTGGTAGGACGACCTTTCCCTCTTCCTTCCTAGGAGACCCCCAAGCTAGATTGAATCCTGACTAGCCTCACTGGAAGGAGGAATGTTAGGCCCCTGAATGCCCAATGAATGAGATTGTGTTGTAGAGATGTCTTGCGGTGGAGAGTCCAAGTCGATGTGGACTTATGGCTGCTATGATGGTGGTGAAGTAGGCGGCTCTGTCTCTATCACAGGCACTGTATCTGCTGCAGTTGCTTCCATCATGGGCTCTGTATCTGTGGTGATTATCTCAATCACTGGCTCGGCTGCAGTAGTCTCTACTATCTCAGGAATGTTTGTGGCTGTCTCCACATATAACTCCTGTATTCTTCCCCTCATGTGTCCTAACATCCGCATCCCTTTGGGAGTATGTAAAGAACCAGACCAATTTTTTTTTTTTTTTTTGCAATGCAATTACAATTCAACACGCACCCGTTAAGGTTAGTTCAAAACCAAAACGATGCGGAAAGCAACTCTAACCAGAATGTACACCAGGATCCCGATGTGGGCAAGGTGTGAGCATTGGTCAAAGGGTCTAATGCAGATGCAAACTGGAAAGAAACTCTAACAAAGAATGCGCCTGTGCAGACGAGCATATGGTCAGAGGATCAATGCATGATGAACTCAAGTAACCCTAACCAAGAATGGCGCCGAGTGAAGGCGAGCATATGGTCAGAGGGTCCCTAAACTACTTAATTGAAAGCAAATAGGCGGCAAGCCAGCCTCTTCCACTTATTCAGTGGGAATTACAATAGATTAAATGAGAGATAGGAGAAGAATGGCTGATAGTACTACTAACAACTTACAATATGTTAGAATGTTCATTTAAATCTAGAGTTTTCGAGTCCGATGCTGCAATTGAATAGTATGTCTTCCCAATACTAGATGTGACTTCCAATGCTCAATTCCAACCAAAGGAACAACTTTCTTGATTCTGATATATCAGACCTGCAACATAAAATGAAGAAATCTGCAACATAATACTCACTCAAATGCTCATATCTTGCTCAAATCTCACTCTAATGACATGAAACGTATTGCAGATTGCTCTAATGATGAAGGCACCCAAAATGAATACTTAAAACCTCACCAAACAACTCCCATTTATTTTGCACAAATCCCAAGGTAATTCCTAAATGGTATGGCCCTCTTGTAGGGGCGATTTAGCTAGGAAAAATCAGAAACTTCATTATAAATTCCACAAATTTGCAAGTAAGGTCGCCCCAAGTAGAAAAGATGATATGACAAACACCCAGAACAATATCCTTTTTATTTTTTGATATATGAATGAAAACTATCTATAGCCATGCAACATTAGCAACTCTGAAATATGACAAAATGCTTGAATAACAGCTACCAAATGCAATGAAACTCAACTACAATGCTAAACAACTCAACTACAATCTAATTCTCAACTTGTTGCTATCTTTCAAGCAAGAAGATGAGCCCAATGCTAGGAGGTATGCTTTCCTCGAAGCTTGCCTGAAGACATTCCAGCAGCATAACAGTATAGTAGACAAAAGATCCCAAATGAAGAGCTGAGGCCTGAATATAAAGACATGAAGAGAGCCTTCTAGAAGCTTCAAGAAGGGCGCCCAAACCCTAATTTTGAATTCAACTCCTTCCCTCCAAAAGTGGTGTCCTTTTCCTTTTAATAAAATATTTCACTTTATAAAAAATCCCCTCTCTCCTCAAGTAGGCGTCCATTTCCTTTATCCCCAATATTTGACTTCAAAAAAATATAATTTATCTCTTAATGAAGTATTGACCCATTAGGTCCCCTTTTTAAAAACAACATTAAGTTGTAATGCTAGGCAAGGGAGGGGATGTTATAATATTAAAATATAATATTATAATGTGAAAATACTTATCTCTCCATGGAAAATGCACCCAAAGGCCAAAAACGGATGTGCCAGCTGAACCAACTGAAGAAGAAGACCAACTGAACTGAACCCCACCTGTCCACTGCCAAAAATAGAATTTACTAAAAATCGTAAATTCATGAAGTTGCCCGAAATGCCAAACTGACCATACTACCGCGAAGCTCTCTGAAAACCTAGAAAGAATCCGCAATCTGATTTCCAAACTTCAAGCAACAACATCCTCAAAATTAGGAAACCCTAATTTCACCATCCAGGTAGCCTATGGGTCTCCGGAATAGGCCAATGGTCAACTGAAACGATCACATTCGAGAAGGGGACATTACAGTCCGCCCTCCCCAAGATTGCTTGCCCTCAAGCAATCGCAAGTCCGGATGCTGTAGAATCTCCTCATTCTCCCAAGTAGCATCCTCCAAGGGTAAATTCTTCCACTTCACCAAGTACTCTTTGATTGTCCTCCTCCTCAAAGAACGCTCTCTGGAATTAATAATCTCTTCTGGAATCAAGGTCAACTGCCCTTCTTCATCTAAGGGAGGCAACTGTGATGAAGCAACAACATTGTGTCCAAGTGCCTTCTTGAGGCGAGACACATGGAAGACGTTGTGGACCTTACTACCCGATGGTAGTTCCAACTCATAAGCCACTGCTCCAACCTTTCTGACGACTTTGAATGGCCCATACAAGCGAGGTTTGAGCTTCTCCGCTCCACTCTTCTTGAGTGTAGACTGTCTGTAAGGCTGAAGTCGAAGATAAACCATATCACCAACCTCAAATGAATGCTCAACACGTTGCTGATCATCGTACATCTTTTGCTGATTTTGTGCTATTTGAAGGTTGTTCTTCAAGGACTTTAAAATATCTTGACTTTGCTGCAACCAATCCTTGGCTTGAGGAGCTTTGCTGTCACCAAACACCAAATCAGCAAAGCTAGGGGCCTCATAACCATAGAGAGCCATGAACGGAGACATCCTTATAGACATGTGGAAGGATGAATTGTAGCAATACTCCCCAATGTGAAGCCATTTCACCCATGCTCTTTGCTGCTCCGAGACATAATTTCTAAGATAGCCCTCCAACCATTTGTTCACTATCTCAGTTTGACCATCTGTTTGAGGGTGATAGCTAGTGCTCGGAGTAAGCACTGTACCACTCATCCTGAAAACTTCTTGCCAAAAGGTGCTTAGGAACTTGCTGTCCCTATCACTTACAATGTTTTTTGGCAACCCATGCAACCTAAACACTTCATGGAAAAACAGATCTGCAACTTGAGCTGCTGAAAATGAGCTGGTAATGGCAAAGAAATGAGCAAATTTTGTTAATCTATCCACCACAACATAGATACAATCTTTGCCTTGAGCCCTAGGCAATCCCGTGATGAAATCCATTGAAATGCTTTCCCATTTTTGATTTGGAATGGGAAGTGGCTGCAGTAGACCAGCTGGGAGAGAGTGCTCATTTTTGTTCATTTGACAAGTGCTACACTCCTTGATGTAACGTTGAACTTCCTCTTTCAACCCCTTCCAAGAGAACCTCTCTCGAATCTGCCTATATGTCTTAAAATACCCTTGATGACCAGCAAGTGGAATGTCATGGAAGGTCATCAAAATCTTCTTCTTAAGTTTGGAATCAGCCACCAAAAAGATTCTTCCCTTGTAATGTATCAAACCATCAATTACCTTGTACCTTTCATCATGAAAAGTACCTTCAATGATGCTGGTTGCGAACTGATTTTTGGCATAATCAGCAAGCAACATTTCCTTCCAATCAGCAGTAAGCTCACACAATGAGCTCAAATGAGGTCTTCTAGATAAAGCATCAGCCACTATGTTGTTCTTCCCTTTGACATACTCAATGTCAAAATCGTAAGCTTGAAGCTTACTCACCCACTTCTGTTGTCTTTCATTCAAATCCTTCTGATGCATGAAGTGCTTGAGACTGTTGTGATCAGTTTTGACCATGAATTTGCTCCCCACCAGATATTGCCTGAACTTGGCTAATGCATGCATGATTGCAAGCATTTCTTTGTCGTAGATAGAATAGGTCCTTTCAACACCCCTTAGTTTCACTTACAATGTCCCCTTCTCACAGTTGGATCGCTTCTCATGGACTGCTGGCTCATTCCTGAGATCCGTGAGGTCGTATGCATGGTGAAATCTTTTGTGGCTCTAGTTTTGAGGAGGTTGTTGCTTGAGTTTGGATTGAACGCTTTTGACTTTTCGGGGTTTCGTGAGAGCTTCAGCGGGGTAGTGTTCAAATTTCTACATTCACAAGAATCCTCAAGGGACTTACTATTTTATAAATTCCCATTTTACAAAGGGGACAGCCTTTGGGGTCTTTCACCAGTTTGGATCACTTCCTTCAATTGTTTCAAATCGGCACTTCAGCCTATCTCTACGATTATTCTGGTGAGATACATTTTCCTTATAATATTATATTTTGCACATTATATGACCCTTTGTATAGCAAGCACAACTTAAGTTGTTTTTAAAAGAGGGACTTTAAGGGTCTAGGCGCCATGGAGGAATAAGTTATATTTTATAAAGTCAAATATTGAGCTTTTGAAAAAAGGACGCCTATATGAAGGCTTGACTTTATTTTAATATGTGAAATAAGCAAAAGTAAAAATGGACGCCATCTTTTGGAGGGAAAAGGTGAATTTGAAATTAGGGTTTTGGGCGCCCTCTGGAAGCTTCTAGATGTTTCTCTCTCGTCTATATATTCAGGCCTCAGCTCTTCATTTGGTATCATCTGTCTACTACACCGTTATGCTGCTGGATTGATTTTAGGCACTCGCTTCGAGGAAAGCACACCTCCTAGCATTGGCTCATCTTCTTGCTTGAAAGATAGCAACTAGTTGAGAGGTTAGATTGTATTTGGGTTGTTTTGGCATTGTAGTTGAGTTACTTGCATTTAGTTGATGTTATTCAAGCATTTTGTAGTGTTTCAGTGTTGCTGTTGTTGCATTGCTGTAGGCATGTTTTATTCATAATTCAAAAATACAAAAAGATTTCATTGTGGGTGTTGCATATTTCCATTAGTCATGCTTGGGCGCCACTTATTGCCAAGTTCTGTGATTTATAAACAAGTGTGGGAATTTTAAGAAGAAATCGCCCTCCTCAAGAGGCCGTACCATTGTACCTTCATTGGGAATTGTGTAGAAATTAAATATCAGTACTTTGGGGTTGTTTTATGTCTCTAACTTGGGCGCCACCATCTTAGTTGTCATTTGCATCTATTTACTTGCAGTTTGAATGAGTAGTGTGAGGTTTGTGAGCATATTTTGGTGATACAGTGTTGCTGATAATAGAAAAAACAGTCCTAACTCTGTCATAGCAGCAAGCAAAAAATAATCACTCGAGTTGTGTGCAAGGAAAGCCATTGAGAAGACTTGGAATTATCATTCGATATTGTTGCAATTGTTGAAGGTTCTCTTATAATGTGCTTAGTTGAAGAATTTCTAATATTGTAAGCTGTACAGTAGTACTGTCAGCATCATTTAACATTTCCGCAATTTCTCTATGTTTGACTGCCCACTGAACAAGTGGAAGAGGCTGGCTTGCCGCCTATTTCTGTTTTGCATTGTAATTTCCTTAAGTCTCCACCACATGGTCGCCTCTTATCCATCACGGATTGAGTAGCACATACTTGGTGTTGAGCTCTTTCAGTATTGCAATAGATAGGGATCCTCTGACCGAATGCTCGTCGTTCACCGGCGCATCTCTGGTTAGAGTTCTTGTTCAGCATTTACTTTGAGATCCTCTGACCAATGCTCACACCTTGCCCGCATGAGGATCCTGGTGTACATTCTGGTTAGAGTTACTTTCTGCATCGTTTTGGTTTATGCTAACCTTAACGGGTGCATGTTGCATTGTAATCTTTATGAAAAAACAAAAAAAAATTGGTCCGGTTCATTACAGTGGTATCAGAGCCATGATTCTGCCAACCTGTGCCCAACAGTGATTTAGTGGTCAGATGAGTGACAGTGATTGCAGATACTTCACCAGAGGTCAGGCCAGAAGACAACAGACACAGTTTCCGCCAGTGCCAGAAGCAGATACCTTGTCAGAGGCTTTGAGAGAAACAGGAATAACAGTGGAAAAGGGTAAATCAGTTGAGAACATGTCAGACAATCTTAGGACAGCCATGGAAGAAAAGGATGCAAGGATGGAAAAGAAGTTTGATGGAATGATTGAGATGATGTCTCGATTACTTGCTAAAATGGATCAGCAAGCTACTCAGAACCATACTCCAAATCAAAACCATGCTACAGGAGAAAGCAGTGGTGTCAATGGACACAATGGGAATAATGGAAACAATGGAAGCAATGGGAACAATGGGAACAATGGTAATGGAGGCAGCAGAACTATTGGACAGCATGATACTATCTCTAGCGGATCAGCCTCTAGACCGCTTTTCCCTACATTCACTCCAAGGGACGAACATCAAGTTGAAGCTACCGTTCCTTTGGTAGACGATGCTAGGCAAGCCTACATGGAGTACTCCACCCTACCGCCTGATCTTAGGGACCAATGGTCCTTTGATCAATTCTTGAATCAGAGAAACAGAAGACACGGAGGAAGAGTTGATAACCGAGCTTATATGGCTCCTAGAACAGATTTTCATCAAGCCTTAGGGAAAGTAACATTGGCTCACTTCGATGGAAGTGATAAGTGTTCAGCAAGATCGTGGGTTCAGAAGTTAGACAACTACCTATCACTTCGTCCCATGCCAGAAGAAGATGCCATCAAATTTGCAACACTTCATTTGGAGGGAGCTGCCCATGAATGGTGGTACCATGGTTTGGTCACTCTTGGCCACAACCTTATTCGAACCTATGGAGAATTCACCAACAAGCTGATTGAAAGGTTCGACACTAAGGATCCTGAAGTAAGATTTCGCGAGCTTGCACAACTCAAGCAGCATGGCTCCTTGGATTCTTACATTGCTGATTTTCAGAGACTTTCTGTGATGGTGCCCAACATCACCGAAAGAAGATTGGTTGTGTTGTTTTCTGAAGGTTTGGTTGAACCCTTGAAAGGGTGGGTTAAAGCTTTCGATCCACCAAGTCTTGATGAGGCAATCAAGAAGGCTCGTAGTATGGAGTTATCAGCCCCTAGGCCTAAATTTCCGCCTAAGCCTTTTGGCCATAAGAAGGATAAGGATAAAAGACATTCTTCTAATCAGCACAAGAAGTTCCCACCTAAATTGACTGAAGAGCAACGTGAACAGCTCAGAAAGGAGGGCAAGTGTTACACATGTTTAGAGCCTTGGACTAAAGGCCATAGATGTCCTGGAAGAGGGCGTTATAATCAAATGGGAACCTATTCTGATTATGAATCAGCATCTGATATGTCTGATCAGCAGTCTTATTTTGGGGACAGCGAGGATGAAAGAGCCTCAGAAGAGTCCGATCATGAACAAGGAGTTGGGGGCCCTATTGCCCAACTCTCTAGTTTCCAAAAGAACGAATCTTTCAAGGTTCGTGGTGGAGTTGGAGGCCATCGTATTGTTGCATTAATTGATACTAGTGCAATTCATAACTTCATTGATGAAGGTGTGGTTGCAAAGAGAGGTCTCAAAACTGAAGAATTTGAAGGCTTCAAAGTCATGGTGGCTGATGGGTTTCACATTTCCTGCACACGGAGAGTTCCTAACATGTCCTTGCAGTTGGGAAACTATGAAGTCAAAGATGACTTCTATGTGGTTACTATTGGTGACACAGATGCAGTTTTGGGCATACAATGGTTACGCTCACTTGGTGAAATCTCTCTCAACCTACAAACAATGGAGCTCAAGTTCCAATCTGATGGCAAGAGAGTTGTTTTGAGAGGAATGTCTAATGGTGGTCCTCGTATAGTTTCTTTCAAAAGGATGGAAAGGCTGATTAGACATGACCAAGTGGAGTGGGCTGCGGAATGCATGGTTCTTCCGGCTAGTCCAGTTGAGACCAAGAGGGAATATCCTTCCGATATTCAATCTATACTCACCAAAAGGAGTAAGGTGTTTGCTGATCTACCACCTGGGCCACCACCAGAAAGGGGTGCTGAGCATGTTATTGAACTTAAGGAAGGGGCCAAACCAGTCATTACAACACCGTATAGATATCCTAAGAAGCAGAAGGATGAAATTGAGAAGAACATAAGAGAACTCCTGGAGATGGGCTTCATTCGCCCTAGCAAGAGTCCCTTTGCTTCAGCTGTGGTTCTTGTGAAGAAGAAAGACGGCACCATCCGCATGTGTGTGGATTATCGTGCCTTGAATCAAAGCACAATAAAAAATCGGTATCCTATTCCTCGGATCGATGAGCTCATTGATGAGCTACATGGTGCTAAATTCTTCTCCAAAATTGATTTGAGATCGGGTTACTATCAAATCCGGATGAGGGGCTCAGATGTTGAGAAGACGGCATTTAGATGCCACTATGGTCATTTTGAGTTCCTAGTCATGCCCTTTGGCTTGACTAATGCTCCAGCCACCTTCCAGTCTTGCATGAACAGAGTCTTCCAGAAGCAGTTGAGGAAATTTGTGTTAATTTTCTTTGATGATATTCTCATCTTCAGCAAGACGTGGGAAGAACACCTCAAGCACTTGGAGGAAGTGCTTAGCATTCTTGAATCAGAAAGTTTGTTTGCAAAGGAGTCCAAATGTGAATTTGGAATGAAGGAGCTGCTCTACCTTGGCCATATAATCAGCGCTGAAGGGGTGAAGGTTGATCCAGAAAAGATCAAGGCTATAGTAGATTGGCCACCTCCAGAAAATCTGACTCATTTGAAGGGATTCTTGGGTCTTTGTGGCTTCTATAGAAGGTTCGTAAAGGGGTATTCTCAAAGTGCTGCTCCTCTTACCGACCTCACGAAAAAGGGGGCCTTCATATGGTCAGAAAAAGCTCAAAGTGTGTTTGATAAATTCAAGAAAATCATGAGTTCTTGTCCTGTATTGGCCATACCAGATTTCTCCAAACCCTTCGAGTTACAGTGTGATGCATCAGGGGAAGGTATTGGGGCTGTTTTGATGCAAGAGAAGCATCCAATTGTATTTGAAAGCAGAAAATTAAGAGGGGTTGAAAGAACCTACTCCATCTATGACAAGGAAATGCTTGCAATCATGCATGCATTAGCCAAGTTCAGACAGTATCTGGTGGGGAGTAAATTCGTGGTCAAGACTGATCACAACAGTCTCAAGCACTTTATGCATCAGAAGGACTTGAATGAGAGACAGCAGAAGTGGGTGAGTAAGCTACAAGCTTACGATTTTGACATTGAGTATGTCAAAGGGAAGAATAACATTGTGGCTGATGCTTTGTCCAGAAGGCCTCACTTGAGCTCATTGTGTGAGCTTAATGCTGATTGGAAGGAGTTGTTGCTTGCTGATTATGCCAAAAATCAGTTTGCAACCAGCGTTATTGAAGGTACTTTTCATGATGAAAGGTACAAGGTAGTTGATGGGTTGATCCACTACAAGGGAAGAATCTTCTTGGTGGCTGATTCTAAACTTAAGAAGAAGATTTTGGTGACTTTCCATGACAGTCCACTTGCTGGTCATCAAGGGTACTTCAAGACATACAAGCAGATTCGAGAGAGATTCTCTTGGAAGGGGTTGAAAGATGATGTTCAGCGTCACATCAAGGAGTGTAGTACTTGTCAAATGAATAAAAATGAGCACTCTCTTCCAGCTGGTCTACTGCAGCCACTTCCCATTCCAAATCAAAAATGGGAGAGTATCTCTATGGATTTCATCACCGGGTTGCCTAGGGCTCAAGGCAAAGACTGTATTTATGTTGTAGTGGACAGATTGACCAAATTCTCTCATTTCTTTGCCATCACAAGCACATTTACAGCAGCTCAAGTTGCAGATTTGTTCTTCCATGAAGTGTTTAGACTGCATGGGTTGCCTAAAAATATTGTGAGTGATAGGGACAGCAAGTTCCTAAGCACCTTTTGGCAGGAAATTTTTAGGATGAGTGGTACCGTGCTTACTCCAAGCACTAGCTATCACCCACAAACGGATGGTCAAACGGAGATTGTGAACAAATGCTTGGAGGGCTACCTCAGAAATTATGTCTCAGAACAGCAAAGAGCATGGGTAAAATGGCTCCACTTGGGAGAATATTGCTACAATTCATCTTTCCACATGTCAATAAAGATGTCTCCATTCATGGCCCTCTATGGTTACGAGGCTCCAAGCTTTGCTGATTTGGTGTTTGGCGATAGCAAAGCTCCTCAAGCCAAGGATTGGTTGCAGCAGAGCCAAGATGTTTTGAAATCCTTGAAGGACAACCTTCAAATGGCACAAAATCAGCAAAAGATGTACGCTGATCAGCAGCGTGTTGAGCGCTCATTTGAGGTTGGTGATATGGTATATCTTCGGCTTCAGCCCTACAGACAGTCCACACTTAAGAAGAGTGGAGCTGAGAAGCTGAAACCACGCTTCTATGGACCATTCAAAGTTGTTAGGAAGGTTGGAGCGGTGGCTTATGAGTTGGAACTACCTTCGAGTAGTAAGGTCCACAATGTCTTCCATGTGTCTCGCCTCAAAAAGGCACTTGGGCACAACGTTGTGGCTTCATCACAGTTACCTCCTTTGGATGAAGAAGGGCAGTTGACCTTGGTTCCAGAACAGATTATTGATTTCAGAGAGCGTTCCTTGAGGAGGAGAACAATCAAAGAGTATTTGGTAAAGTGGAAGAATTTACCATTGGAGGATGCTACTTGGGAGGATGAGGAGATTCTACAGCATCCAGACTTGCGATTGCTTGAGGGCAAGCAATCTTGGGGAGGGCGGACTGTAATGTCCCCTTCTCAGCAGTGATCGTTTCTGTTGACCGTTGGCCTATTCCGGAGACCGTAGGCTGTGCGGATGGTGAAATTAGGGTTTCCTAGTTTTGAGGTGGTTATTGCTTGGAGTTTGGATTTCTGATTGCGGATTCTTTCTGGGTTTTCAGAGAGCTTCGCAGGGGTGTGTTCAGTTTGGCATTCCGGGCAACTTCGCGAATTTACTATTTTTAGTAAATTCTATTTTTGGCAGTGGACAGTTTGGGGTTCAGTTCAGTTGGATCACTTCTTCAATTGTTTCAGCTGGCACTTCAGTTCTTGGCCTTGGGCGCATTATTCTTGGTGAGATAAGTATTTTCCTTATAATATTATATTTTAATATTATATGACCCTTTTGTATAGCAAGCACAACTTAAGTTGTTTTTAAAAGAGGGACTTTAAGGGTCTAGGCGCCATGGAGGAATAAGTTATATTTTATAAAGTCAAATATTGAGCTTTTGAAAAAGGACGCCTATATGAAGGTTTGACTTTATTTTAATATGTGAAATAAGCAAAAGTAAAAATGGACGCCATCTTTTGGAGGGAAAAGGTGAATTTGAAATTAGGGTTTTGGGCGCCCTCTGGAAGCTTCTAGATGTTTCTCTCTCGTCTATATATTCAGGCCTCAGCTCTTCATTTGGTATCATCTGTCTACTACACCGTTATGCTGCTGGATTGATTTCAGGCACTCGCTTCGAGGAAAGCACACCTCCTAGCATTGGCTCATCTTCTTGCTTGAAAGATAGCAACTAGTTGAGAGGTTAGATTGTATTTGGGTTGTTTTGGCATTGTAGTTGAGTTACTTGCATTTAGTCGATGTTATTCATGCATTTTGCAGTGTTTTAGTGTTGCTGATGTTGCATTGCTGTAGGCGTGTTTTATTCATAATCTAAAAATACAAAAAGATTTCATTGTGGGTATTGCATATTTCCATTAGTCTTGCTTGGGCGCCAATTATTGCCAAGTTTTGTGATTTATAAACAAGTGTGGGAATTTTAAGAAGAAATCGCCCTCCTCTAGGGGCCGTACCATTGTACCTTCATTGGGAATTGTGTAGAAATTAAATATCAGTACTTTGGGGTTGTTTTATGTCTCTAACTTGGGCGCCACCATCTTAGTTGTCATTTGCATCTATTTACTTGCAGTTTGAATGAGTGGTGTGAGGTTTGTGAGCATATTTTGGTGTTACAGTGTTGCTGATAACAGAGAAACAGTCCTAACTCTGTCATAGCAGCAAGCATAAAATAATCATTCGAGTTGTGTGCAAGGAAAGCCATTGAGAAGACTTGGAATTATCATTCTACATTGTTGTAATTGTTGAAGGTTCTCTTATAATGTGCTTAATTGATGAATTTCTGATATTGTAAGCTGTACAGTAGTACTGTCAGCATCATTTAACATTTCCGCAATTTCTCTACGTTTGTACTGCCCACTGAACAAGTGGAAGAGGCTGGCTTGCCGCCTATTTCTGTTTTGCATTGTAATTTCCTTAAGTCTCCACCAAATGGTCGCCTCTTATCCATCACGGATTGAGTAGCACATACTCGGTGTTGAGCTCTTTTCAGTATTGCATTAGATAGGGATCCTCTGACCGAATGCTCGTCGTTCACCGGCGCATCTCTGGTTAGAGTTCTTGCTCAGCATTTACTTTGAGATCCTCTGACCAATGCTCACACCTTGCCCGCATCGGGATCCTGGTGTACATTCTGGTTAGAGTTACTTTCTGCATCGTTTTGGTTTATGCTAACCTTAACGGGTGCATGTTGCATTGTAATCTTTTATGAAAAAACAAAAAAAAATTGGTTCGGTTCATTACATTTCAAACACAATGGGATGTTTGTCCTGCATCAAAACAGCACCAACACCTTCTCCTGATGCATCACATTGCAACTCGAATGGCTTGGAGAAATCTGGTATAGCCAACACTGGACAAGAACTCATGATTTTCTTGAACTTATCAAAAACACTTTGAGCCTTTTCTGACCACATGAAAGCCCCCTTTTTAGTGAGGTCAGTAAGGGGAGCAGCACTTTGAGAGTAGCCCTTCACGAATCTTCTGTAGAAGCCACAAAGACCCAAGAACCCCTTCAAATGAGTCAAGTTTTCTGGAGGTGGCCAATCAACTATTGCATTGATCTTTTCAAGATCAACCTTCACTCCATCAGCGCTGATTATATGACCAAGGTAGAGCAGCTCCTTCATTCCAAATTCACATTTGGACTCTGTTGTACCCCAAAATTAAAATTTTTGTCACACTTAGACATTTTGAAGAAATGAGTAAAAGTCTTGTTAAATCAGTCAAAAAGGTCACAATTTGGGTGTGCACGTCTTGCATGAGGGGTCAAAACACAAAATTTTCAATTTCTGACGATCTGGGTCTGCTAAGAGCAGCTTAACCTACAAAACCCAGATCTCAGTTTTTCATCCCTAAAATTTAGGAAAACTGCTATTTTTAGAAAATTTTTCGAAATAGTAACATTTTCTGGGTTTTTCTGGGTTTCTTTCGAAATGGAAACTGGCAAAATTTTCTAAAAATAGAAAGTTGGTCCAACAAGGTCCAAACGGATTTTGATTGGCTCAAAATACGTCCATATCAGGCTGGTGCAGTCAGAATCTCAAAATAGTTAGTTTTGCCCTACTAGGTCTTTTCTGCTTTTTCAGAAGCATATCTGGAGCTCCGAGGTCATCAATGGAGGTTAGCCGGCTGTCAGGCGTCAGATCCAACATTCAAAACATTCGATAGAAGATGAAATGATGAACATGCGCAAAGAACGAGAAAGGAAATTGGAAATTCATGAAAATTTTCTAACACTGCTGAGTTTGGGCGCCCCTGTTAAAGAAAGGCACCCATCTTTTTAGGGCATCAAATGTCAAAATTAGGGTTCACGCCTCCAGTCAATGTTGTTCAGTTCCCTGCCAGCCTCGCAACGAATTCAGCAGCGCAGTCAACGAATCACTCAGTCATCTGGAATTCAGTGTTGAACAGGGGTATTCAAACTGACGTCAGAACGAGGAAAGTTGAAAAATATCGAAATTTGACTAAGTGTTGAAATTTTGGGTGCCCTAGGTGAAGAAGGGCGCCCAACTTTTTGAAGGGGCAAATCCAACAATTAGGGTTTGTCAAAGTGCTCAGTATCTTCAGTGTTCAATCAGCTTCGCGATGCCTGTCTTCGTCAGGGTATTCAATTGGTCGTCTTTCGGCTAAATCAGATCGAAGACGAAGGTACAGAATGAAGATTTCAAACTCAAAGATGAAAATTAGTAAAAATGGCTAAGTCTGGAGAGTTTGGGCGCCCCTGTTAAAGAAAGGCACCCAAGTTTTTAGGGCATCTAACAAATGAATTCGCAGACGAGGATCTAACGTAATCTCTTTGCAGTTGATCCAGCTTTCCAGTGAGATACCCAGCACGTCAATCGGAGTTCGCAGTCACCAGATACGAGGAGCTGAACAGGGAGCCCGACGAAGGTTGAAAACCAAGATTCAAAAGCAGACAGAGAAAATTAAAAAATAAACTAAGTATTGGCAAAGTGGGCGCCCCCAGCCAAGATGGGTGCCCAAACTTTTGGAGGCCTAAAATCCACTTTTTGGCAAAGATCGTTCCAGAGCACCCCTCTTCAAATCTCGATAGCTTCGCGATGAGCTCAACCATCAGTTGATCCGATGCCCGGAGCTCCAGATTCAATGAAATCATCTGTAGGAGAGGAGTTTATGAAGAAATTGAAGATCAGAAAAGTGGCTAACACTGTGAAAGTTCGGAGCCCCTGGAAGGAAAAGGCTCCCATGAATTTGGAGGTCAAGATGAAGGATTTCGCCAGAGATGCGTCAAGAACATCTTTCTTAGAATCAGTCAAACTCCGCCGTGAAACGTTCAGCTCGCCTGTCAGGTCAATCTGTCAACGGGAAATCAGAGGCGAAGTAGCATGCCAAAATGAAGGAAATTTGAAAATGTTAAAATTTTGACTAACACTGGAAGAAGTGGGCGCCCTAGGTGAAGAAGTGCGCCCAAATGTTCATGCCTTAGAATATTTTTCGAAGTTTTCAAAGGTTTCAAAATTGCAAGAGGAGAATGGCGTCCAAATTCAAAGAGACTGAATTTAGGGTTTTGGAAATAAAAGCAAAAAGAAAGCAAAACCTAATTCAAAACCTAAAGCCTATTTAACATCATTCTTTCATGTATTTTTCATTATTTTTGCAGGTAGCATCCAGAGGAGAAAGTTGGAGCAGCAAGTTTGAAGAGTTTTTGTGATTCAAGAATCCATAGTTGCTGATTTTGTATCAGATTTTTCAGACCAGCAAGCATAAACCCTTGCTTTCTCAAGCATTTTGTTCCAGAAGATCGAATTTTTCAAGCAAAAGGCCAAGGCTTTCCTTTCTTCTGTCATTTGGGTCTTTTTGCCTTAATCTTCTGAAGAATTTTTCAAGAACTTCATCAAGTTGCAGCAAGTGCTTTTATCTTGCATGTTAGTGAAAACCTCAGTACATTCAAATTTCAACCATTTGGGTCCTTTTCAATCAGTCTTCTGAAGAAAACCCATATCGCAGCTTTTTTCAAGAAAATTTCAAAACCTAGGGTTGGTTGCTTTTTCGATCAAACACTAGGATTTTGCTAATCTAATCAACTGGGTCCATTTCTAATCTTGTTCTGAACAAAACCCAAGTGCCAGCTTTTTTTGGGAAAAATTGAAGAAATTAGGGTTACACAAAAGCGGACGATGGGTTTGTCTTTAGCAGAAGTACAAACAAAACCCATATCTCAAAAAATTTCTCAAAATTTGTCCATTGAACAAAATTAGCATTCTAAAGATAGAAATTGCTCAAAACTTGTCCAAGAACCTAAGCGGGTTGGTCGGTTTATTCTGGAGAATTTCGAAATGGAGTTACACTCTAATGTTTTCGAGTTGAATCGCTCTTTCTATCCGCGATTACATCAAAAGCGGTAGGAGCGGACTTGCATCACATCAGGCGGTGTTCGTGCGCTTGGAGAGAGCAGGCAACACTTCAATCAGGAACCCGGGACATTCTGGACTCCTCGCAGCAGCGTCAATTCCTATATCAGTTCAAAGCCTCGAGTTCATAATCGCTTGCATTAAGCATTACAACCCGGCTACTAGGGAGATCCAGTCAGCAGATGGTAGATTGATTTACAGTCTAAAGCCTGATATGATTGAGAAGTGTTTTTCCATTCCCCCGTGGCTTGAAAGCGTTACTCTCTCAAAGAGTGAATGCAAAAAGATACGGAATATGCATAAAGATAAATATAGCAAGAAGATTTACTGCAGTGGACGAAAAACATAAGATTACACCCCGCCAAGAAGCGTTGGCGAGGAGTTCAGAACGGGTTGCCATCTTGTCGTGAACTTTGCTCAATAGGGTTACTGGCTCAGAAGATGCCACCAAGTTTTAACCTTGGATGTTTTACGCCATACCCCACATCATGAAGAAAACCGAGTTCTATGACTGGCCTACTTTGATCAGCGACTGTCTACATCAACAGATAACAGAATACTTCCAGGTTCATGTATTCCCTTATGAGGGTTCATACCTGAGTTCTTTCTTCTATTGGCCTATCAAGGTCCCAATTCGAAGGGATTAAGCCGAGGGATCGTGGCGTTACAACACATATCTCTTCTATCCCGGTTGGAATTCACAAAATTCGTTTGCACCACTATAAAAGGGGTGAGCGAGGCTTTTTCGATATTATCTGATGCTAGTCACGGACAGCGGTTGCGTAATGGTATCTTCAGTTGCCGAGGGCAGCAATGGCGGAATAGGCAGATTGGTTTATCACGGTTTCTTTGCATGCTTTACCTATCTTCAGGGTCTATGGTTATTGAGATTTGCCCTGCTCATGATTTATGGGGTATCCGTCGAGGATGGTCATCTTCATATAGGAATTCTTGAGGCAAGCTGCGGTGTCCTACGGTTTTGAGGAGCAGAAGAGCCTGCCTCCACTTTCCATTAGGGTTGGGAATTTGTACATACAAGACACTGCGGATGCGAACAATGGGAGAAAAGTTGAGGCCGGTTGGCCTCAAATCTCTGGCCCGAGGGCCGTCATTTGATCCTCATGGTGTCTCTGGCGAACCCGATTGGAGACTTATAGATCGCGCACTTCGCTGAGGATTTTTGGGACTATTGTGACGAATGTAGTTTGAGGTCGCGGAATTACTCGCGAGCTCACTCTCAAAATGAATGAGAAAAGTTACTTAATGAAGATATACGAAGAACTACTCGGATGATGAAGATATTGCACTTCTCCGTGCGCCAAGAGCGGATAAACATACCACCACAAGTTAACTGGGCAAACAAGGAATCTCTTTCAGTTGAAGACACAACAAGACAAGTTCTTGAGTATAGTAAGGTTTTCTTGGTCCTTAAAAGGAAGAACTCCATTCCAGTAGCAGAGCCGCCAAGGATAATTCCCTCTTCCTCCAGAGCGCAGTCAAAAGGGAAGGGTAAAAGTCAGTCTCAAGAAGGCGTCAAAGGTAGTAGATCCAATAAAAATGTAAAAAGAAGGTTGGATTTCTCAGGCATAGTCATACAGGAGCAGCCTACAGTTGATTTAGAAGTTCCTCCTGACGAGCCCGTACCTCAAAGTAAAGCAGAGGAGCCACCTATAACACATGTTTCTGTACCTTTGACAAGTTCTTCACCGATTCACATTGATCTTGATATCGAAGATGAAGAGATTACAGCAGCACCTCCTGAGGAAGTTAGTAAAGATACTACTGTGTCTTGGCTTGAGAACTCCTTAGGAAGGGTTAGGAGAAGGCCTTCATATCAAGTGTATTGACGATCTCGATAACATCTCTCAAGAACCTCCTAAGAATAAGGCAAAGAAGCAAGTTCACTTTGATAGGAATCCTGATAACGAGATCTGTAGTGCCCCCAGAAGATAAGAATAGGGATGAGGTGAATATGGATGATTTCGTCATGGTCAAGGCGAATCTTGGTAGAAATACTAGACATGCAGATTTGAGTCTCTTCAGAGTTGCATCAGAAAATCTTCAAGAAAGAGTACTTAAGGATGGAGAAGACAAGGCAGCCTTCAAGGCTGAAAATCAGCAGCTTAGGCTTTTCATTTCTAACCTTGTTCATGGTTCTTCACAAGCAACCCAGTTGCTGCCCCAGGTCTTGGAGACACCAGCTGATCACCATCAGTTAAGACAGCTGGTCATTTGTGGGAAAGAGACTCAGGAGTGGATCGAGAGCTTCATTGTCAGAGGAAAGGAGATGCTTAGCGCGGATGTTCCGGTTAAGAGAAAAGCTCATGAGCTCACGATCAAATTTATCCAGGATTTTGAACAAACGGCTGAAGTAAAACCTAGGCATGAGATTATCATTGCTGATTTAGACCACGACCTATAGTTCAGCCAGTTTCAAAGAGGGGCACAAAGAGACAAATCCTTGCGGAGAAGGCGTCATGTTTTAAAGTTAAAAACCTATGAAGAATATCGAAGAATTCCTTCTGAGACAAAGGGGTGATTGAGGAAGTTTGCTTCTTTTCATTGGTGAGTTTATCATAGAGATCCCTTCTCAATACGGTCTTGAAGATGGTTCCTACGTCGGGCTTGATGAAGTGTAGGATCAATTCCAGAGTGTTGTTCGCAGTTGCAATCCAGTTGCCGGAAGGATAGGCCATATTTCAGTGATGTCAACAAAGTTCGAGAAAGCGGCCAGTGAGGTCGAAGATTTCCTGAGATCTATTGTAGATGCTGAAGATATTCTTGGCGGTGCTGGCGTTGATGGCATATAGATGCGCACCGAACGGGTTTGTCTCGAACCCTGGCGGTTAAACGATTGAGCTTTAAAGCAGCTTTCTTCTAGAAGCTTTCTTTCCCGCTTTCTTTCTATTCTTGGAATGATTCTTATCCATTCTTTGAGAAGAGAAAGAAAATAAGATGTAATAGTTGGCGTTTCCCACTTTTTCTGCTTTCTAGGGTTTTAGATGTTATCCTCTTCCTAGATTTAGAAATAAAGCTTGCTTGGTGAGCAAGCCCTAGATTGTGAAAGCAAGGAGATTTTAGGGTTCCCTACTCCTACGCTTCTATAAATAAGAGCCTTTGCTCATTTAGTTTCTTTAACCGTGCTAGTGAGAACAAAACGCTGAGCCTATTGTGCCTTCTATTTGTTGCTCAAGTATTGTTCATTTGTGTTGTGATTAGCAAATTGTTGAGCCTCTTTAGCCAACAAGGAGTTAGTGTGATTGCTGTTTTCTATTGTGTTAAGAATAAGTTTGCAAGCCTCTTTAGCTGCAATTTCTTGTTCAAGGCATGTTAGAAGTGAGCTTTGTTTCAGAGATTTGAGTAATAAAATCATGAGCCTCTTTTTGCTTGGTCCAAAATCTCAGTTCCGTTAGCTATGTTCCTTTTGTGATCTTTTATTTCCAGCTTGCAGTGAAGTGTGTAGGTGTTAAATTATTAAAGTGTTTTCCAGAAGTCGCGGTACAGCTCTTGCTGCTATTACTTGAAAGGTTAGGAGCGTCTTTAGTTTAAGTTGATGCATTGGTTGGTTTCTTATATCCAGAAAATCTCAGCTCTTGGCCGTTTGTTTAAAAACCTTATTATAAACGATCAAAAATCAAACAGCTTAGTTTAGTTTACTTTCTTTCAAACACCATCAGCAAGAGGGAGCTTCCCCTCCTAATTTGAAGAGCAGTTTATCTGTGCATAGCTGTCCGTTTTCAAATCCACATTCCAGAGGTGCGAATTTAAACGCCAACAGACTCTTTGGCAAACAAGCTCTCTGACTCAAGAATGCTAAGCACTTCCTCCAAGTGCTTGAGATGCTCTTCCCATGTCTTGCTGAAGATGAGAATATCATCGAAGAAGATCAACACAAACTTCCTCAACTGTTTCTGAAAAACCCTGTTCATACAAGATTGGAAAGTGGCCGGAGCATTAGTCAGCCCAAAAGGCATGATTAGAAACTCGAAATGACCATAGTGGCATCTGAATGCCGTCTTCTCAACATCTGAACCTCTTGTCCAAATTTGATAGTAGCCCGACCTCAAATCAATTTTCGAAAAGAATTTGGCACCATGTAGCTCATCAATGAGCTCATCAATTCGAGGAATAGGATACCGATTCTTTATGGTGCTTTGATTCAAGGCACGATAATCCACACACATGCGGATGGTGCCATCCTTCTTCACAAGAACTACAACTGAAGCGAAGGGACTCTTGCTAGGACGAATGAAGCCCATCTCCAAGAGTTCCTTTATGTTTTTCTCAATCTCATCCTTCTGCTTCTTAGGATACTGATATGGTGTTGTGATGACTGGTTTGGCCCTTTCCTTAAGTTCAATGACATGCTCAGCTCCTCTTTCAGGAGGTGGCCCAAGAGGTAAATCAGAAAACACCTTACTCCTCTTGGTAAGTATAGATTGAATATCTGGAGGATAGTCCCTCTTTGTCTCAATTGGACTAGCCGGAAGGACCATGCATTCCGCAGCCCACTCAACTTGATCATGCCGAATCAGCCTCTCCATTCTTTTGAATGAAACTATTCGAGGACCACCATTGGACATTCCTCTTAACACCACCTTCTTTCCATCAGATTGGAACTTGAGCTCCATTGTTTGTAAATTGAGAGAGATTTCACCAAGTGAGCGTAACCATTGTATACCAAGTACTGCATCTGTGTCACCAATAGTAACCACATAGAAGTCATCCTTGACTTCATAGTTGCCCAACTGCATAGACATGTTAGGAACCCTTTGGTTGCATGAAATATGAAACCCATCAGCCACCATGACTTTGAATCCTTCAAATTCTTCTGTTTTGAGACCTCTCTTTGCAACCACACCTTCATCAATGAAGTTATGTGTTGCCCCAGTATCAATTAAGGCAACAATACGATGACCTCCAACTCCACCACGAACCTTGAAAGATTCGTTCTTTTGGAAACTAGAGAGTTGGGCAATAGGGGCCCCAACTCCTTGCTCATGATCGGACTCTTCTGGAGCTCTTTCTTCCTCGCTGTCCCCAAAATAGGACTGCTGATCAGACATATCAGATTCTGATCCATAATCAGAATAGGTCCCCATTTGATTATAACGCCCTCTTCCAGGACATCTATGACCCTTAACCCAAGGCTCCAAACATGTATAACACTTGCCCTCTTTTCTAAGCTGTTCACATTGCTCTTCAGTCAACTTGGGTGGGAACTTCTTTTGCTGATTTGAAAAATGCCTCTTATCCTTCTTGTGACCAAATGGCTTTGGTGGAAATTTAGGCCTAGGGGATGATAACTCCATACTTCAAGACTTTTTGATGGCTTCTTCGAGACTTGGTGGATTGAAGGCTTTAACCCACCTTTTCAAGGGCTCAACCAATCCTTCAGAAAACAATACAACCAATCTTCTTCCAGTGATGTTGGGCACCATCACGAAAAGCCTTTGAAAATCAGCTATGTAGGAATCCAAGGAGCCATGTTGCTTCAATTGTGCAAGCTCACGAAATTTCACTTCAGGATCTTTAGTGTCGAACCTATCAATCAGCTTATTGGTGAATTCATTGTAGGTTCGAATGAGGTTGTGGCCAAGCGTGACCAAACCATGGTACCACCACTCATGGGCAACTCCCTCCAAATGAAGCGTTGCAAACTTGATGGCATATTCTTCTGGCATGGGACCAAGTGAAAGGTAGTTGTCTAACTTCTGAACCCACGATCTTGCTGAACACTTATCACTTCCATCGAAGTGAGCCAATGACACCTTCCCAAGGGATTCCTCCGTTTCTTCTGTTTCTTTGGTTCAAGAATTGAGCAAAGGACCATTGGTCTCTAAGATCAGGGGGTAAGGTGGCATACTCCAAGTAGGCTTGCCTGGCATCATCTGCAAAAGGAATGATAGCTTCAACTTGCGGTTCCTCCCTCTGAGTAAATGTAGGAAAGAGAGGCCTAGAGGCTGATCCTCTAGAGGTGGCCTCATGCTGACCAATAGTTCTACTCCCTCCATTACCATTGTTCCCATTGACTCCACTGTTTTCTCCTGTAGCATGGTTTTGATTAGGAATATGATTTTGAGGAATTTGCTGGTCCATTCGTGCAAGTAACCGGGACATCAACTCAATCATCCCATCAAACTTCTTTTCCATCCTTTCATCCTTTTCATCCATGGCTTGCTTATGACTTTCTGCCATGTTCTCAACTGTTTTACCAGTATCTACTATTCTTCCTGTTTCTCTCAAAGCTTCTGACAAAGTATCTGCTTCTGGCATTGGCGGAAACTGTGTCTGTTGTCTTCTGGCCTGACTTCTGGTGAAGTATCTGCAATCATTGTCACTCATCTGACAATTGAATCACTATAGGGCATAGGTTGGCAGAATCATGGCTCTGATACCATTGTAATGAGCCGGACAATTTTTTTTGTTTTTTGCAATGCAATTACAATTCAACACGCACCCGTTAAGGTTAGCTCTAAACCAAAACGATGCGGAAAGCAACTCTAACCAGAATGTACACCAGGATCCCGATGTGGGCAAGGTGTGAGCATTGGTCAGAGGGTCTAATGCAGATGCAAATTGGAAAGGAACTCTAACCAAGAATGCGCCTGTGCAGATGAGCATATGGTCAGAGGATCAATGCATGATGAACTCAAGTAACCCTAACCAAGAATGGCGCCGAGTGATGGTGAGCATATGGTCAGAGGGTCCCTAAACTACTTAACTGAAAGCAAATAGGCGGCAAGCCAATCTCTTCCACTTATTCAGTGGGAAATACAATAGATTAAATGAGAGATAGGAGAAGAATGGCTGATAGTACTACTAACAGCTTACAATATGTTAGAATGTTCATTTAAATCTAGAGTTTTCAAGTTCTTCATTGTTGCAACTGAATAGTATGTCTTCCCAATACCAAATGTGACTTCCAATGCTCAATCCCAACCAAAGGAACAACTTTCTTGATTCTGATATATTAGACCTGCAACATAAAATGAAGAAATCTGCAACATAATACTCACTCAAATGCTCATATCTTGCTCAAATCTCACTCTAATGACATGAAACGAATTGCAGATTGCTCTAATGATGAAGGCGCCCAAAATGAATACTTAAAACCTCACCAAACAACTCCCATTTATTTTGCACAAATCCCAAGGTAATTCCTAAATGGTACGACCCTCTTGTAGGGGCGATTTAGCTAGGAAAAATCAGAAACTTCATTATAAATTCCACAAATTTGCAAGTAGGGTCGCCCCAAGTAGAAAAGATGATATGATAAACACCCAGAACAATATCCTTTTTATTTTTTGATATATGAATGAAAACTACCTACAGCCATGCAACATCAACAACTCTGAAATATGACAAAATGCTTGAATAACAGCTACCAAATGCAATGAAACTCAACTACAATGCTAAACAACCCAACTACAATCTAATTCTCAACTTGTTGCTATCTTTCAAGCAAGAAGATGAGCCCAATGCTAGGAGGTATGCTTTCCTCGAAGCTTGCCTGAAGACATTCCAGCAGCATAACAGTATAGTAGACAAAAGATCCCAAATGAAGAGCTGAGGCCTGAATATAAAGACATGAAGAGAGCCTTCTAGAAGCTTCAAGAAGGGCGCCCAAACCCTAATTTTGAATTCAACTCCTTCCCTCCAAAAGTGGTGTCCTTTTCCTTTTAATAAAATATTTCACTTTATAAAAAATCCCCTCTCTCCTCAAGTAGGCGTCCATTTCCTTTATCCCCAATATTTGACTTCAAAAAAATATAATTTATCTCTTAATGAAGTATTGACCCATTAGGTCCCCTTTTTAAAAACAACATTAAGTTGTAATGCTAGGCAAGGGGGGGGATGTTATAATATTAAAATATAATATTATAATGTGAAAATATTTATCTATCCATGGAAAATGCACCCAAAGGCCAAAAACGGAAGTGCCAGCTGAACCAACTGAAGAAGAAGACCAACTGAACTGAACCCCACCTGTCCACTGCCAAAAATAGAATTTACTAAAAATAGTAAATTCATGAAGTTGCCCGAAATGCCAAACTGACCATACCACCGCGAAGCTCTCTAAAAACCCAGAAAGAATCCGCAATCCGATTTCCAAACTTCAAGCAACAACCTCCTCAAAATTAGGAAACCCTAATTTCACCATCCGAGTAGCCTACGCGTCTCCGGAATAGGCCAACGGTCAACTGAAACGATCACATTCGAGAAGGGGACATTACATAGTATTACTCCACTGCTTCTCTCTGGGCTTCTTCCTTGAAGTGGAAGGTAGTGAAGATTGAACTAGTGGCAGCTCTGTTCGGGGAAGTATTACGTTCCTTGTCCTCTTGCTGTCTGTCATGTCCCTTGAAATTGTGTAAATACGAATAACAAAATCCGATAAATATCGAAATCTAAGTATAAGAAATTACATTTGAAAATATTATTATAATTATAATTATTGAAATAATATTATAATTATAAATATAAAATATTTTAATACTAAATGGATATTGAAAATCATTGAAATATATAAATACTTAAATAAATAAACAAATCAAATATTAAATATATAATTATCTGAAATATTATAATAATAATCATCAATGATAATATATTTATTAAATAGATTTTTAAGATCATTAAGTTAATGAAAGAGTGTTGTTTCCTCTCAAGCAGTGGGTCTAAAAGGCACGCTCCCTTTAAAAGGCTATGGAATATCTAAAAGGGAGGATAGCGGGTTAGTGAAAGAGGGACGATGAGTTAGACTCAAGAGATCAATAAAAAGAATCGAAATAAAGGAGGGAACGATTAAAGTCGTTGATAATTGATTAGATATTGTCGATCAGGACAAGAATCTGGCGCGGCTACCTGGAACGCACAGAACAGGTCAAGCTTTGGATTGCCGTCTGAGGAAATAACGAGTTGGGACTACCACCATTTACTTTGGCATCTAACTCAAAGATGTCCTACCAAGAAAAGGTATCGGCCAAGGCACTTTGGAACTGTATTTTACTCAAGACGTCAAAATGGTTTACTGAGGAAACCACGCATAGAAGAAGCAAATGAGTATACGCATTCTATGAAGCTTCCGCCGCATACAATTTCATTGGAGTTGGGACGACATAATATATTTGGCGGGAGTTGCTTGGCAATAACTAAATCGTGGAGCAAAGACAAGTTAAGGAAATATCTTTATTTCATTGGGGAAGCCTATGCAATGGGCATGTATGATATTCTGGAAGTCCGATATATTAGTTGAACAATATTCTTCATAGAATCGTTGCTTGAAGAGAATTAGGCGTCACTTCATGTTAGTGAGAATATAATTAAAGTTATCGTGGTTCTCGGAGTTAATAAGCGCCATCGAATGGAGAAAAAGGAAAGACATCAAATAGAGGAGAGAATAAGAGGACGATAAGTGAAATTATGGGAGGTTAAATATTCACACCTCGGGTAAGGAAACGATTGTTTATTTATGCGCATAGATGTAGATAAATTGGATAATAAATAATATGGCATGAATAGTATATATAATATATGAATAACGATATAAGCAAGATTACATGAGCACTACTTACATAAATCATAATAATATATATATATATATATACACACGACTTCATTTAGGACTTAAGATACCAACATTAAGTTCATTAGAAGTGATGTTATATACTAATGCACATAGAATATAGTTATATAAAATCTAGTGTTACGATTGTTCAATAATAATGCTTGCAGCAATTATTGAGTCTTATAAATAGTGACTCCGTTTATTGCTATGATGTTAAATAGTATAGGATAACTCCAATGTACTTATGGAACATACCCTAGAAGAATCATTCATATGAGTGATAAGAAGAAATGATAAATTCTTTTGAAATATTTACATCATCTTTAGTCATATTAGATTTTATCACTAAATTTGTTGATCTCTCACATACTGATGTCTCTTTGAGAAATACTATGAATGCAAGATTTGAGTTTAAGTGTCTCCGTAAAAAAGGGGACATTACACTGTCTAGGTAGAGTTGATTGTTTTTGACAACTCTACTCGTTCTTTCCTCTATAGATGTGTTTTCTTTTGCATACCAATCCACTCTTCCAAGTGGTTTTGAGTCTAGTTGATCCACGAAGACTGAGGGCAGAATGACTTCCCCTTCATCATCAGATAGGCCCTCAATGTCTTCTGACATAAAGTCAGCAATTTGTGGGAGCCTAAACAGGCTATAGTTCCTCCTTCGTACATCAAACTCATCATCACAGTTGACCCAGTAATCTTCCATAGAAGATTCGTGTGATGAGCGTTGCTCAAGATGTGTTGCATAAAGGCCTCTTGGATCATACGACCTCTCAATGAGACGTTGGCACATCAATTTGGCATTAGCCGTTGTTTTACATCTATAGAGTCCCATCTGGATCGAAAAGCTTGTAGCTGGCTTCTTCTTAAGGCGTTGGTGAGTGTGAACTTTGGACAATTGTCGTAGGAACTCGATGAAAACTACCCTATCTGAAGGGTAGCGTGGCATCATGGCGCTGTGGCCATTCTATCCATACATGCATATGTAGGTGAAGGTGCGGAATTGGATAAACCAATCCACCTAGTCCACCATTGCCTCCTTGGCTGCTGGTGATATATGCATGTGCATCTCATGGTTGAGGTCTTGTACGGTGTGCATAATGAAGAGGTTACTTATCTTCTTGAAGTGTCGTTCTACTTGTGTAAACTCAAGACGCAGAAAGTATTCATGGACCTTCTGCACACCTAAGGTTCCCACAGTGTTTAGTGTCCTGAACTTGCCTTGGAAGGCAATCAGGTATACAAGGTAGGAACATATGTGGAACCTATGAGCCTCAAGAAACCCGGTAATTTGTTGGTAGAGTGTGTTACTGATCAGGGTGGCCAGTCGTAATGCTCTCTTTTGCTAATAATCTTGGCGATGATGTAGTATATCCACGATTGAAACTGATTGCCCTCTTCCTGTCCAATGATCCTGTTGAGTAGAGTAATCAACACTGTATACTCGTCTCGGAATTCTCCTTGTCCAACCAATTGTTACACCTTGATTGTATAGCTACTATTGCATAGGGCAATTGATTGTAATGATTGAATCAATGTGATGAATAAAACATGTTGTTTCTTGTTATCAATATGAATGTGTTCCATTTAATGATTGTCTCATTTGATTGTTACTTCTATTGATGTAATCCTAGATGAATGTTGCATGTAAGTTGTTGAATAATGAACTTTTGAGATGTTTCATGTATACTGATTTGTTGTGAACATATGACTCTCGTTAGTGTGTCATTGAATGCAGGTGTGCGAACCATTCCTCCAAGTAGAGGAGAAATATCACTCAGGAGAGGAGCTTGGTCGGGTAAACAGTAACGAGAACCATTTGAGCATACACACACACGTCCCTTAGATTGAGTAAGCTAAATCAGTTTGTTTGAGTTATGGGTAAGTCATCTGTAGGCTTGTATGTTGGCATTAGGAGTCGTGTCTACTTCTAAATGCATGTATAAGTGATGTTTATTTGTGTATCTGACTTATTGTACAATGATCATTGTGAGGATAATGTTAATGGACATAAGTGAATAGGTTGAGTGGGTATGTATACACATGCATATAGTATGTACACGTGTTCATATGTATCAACATATCAATACAGACGTATGATCGGAAAATGGATATGCTCATATGTATGTGTTGATATGGTATACATACAGATACGTGTACACTAAGATATATACGAGTATATACATGTGTATATATATATATATATATACACACTACCTATTATCTGTGGATAAATAATATTATGTTATTATTGCCTAGTAATTTACATATACATGTATGTATATATGTACATATCAGATTACGATATGGTTACTAAACGATATATACATAAATACATATATACATATATTATATTGTGTAAATATCTGTATATATATATATATAATTTATAATATATATATAAATATATAGTTTAATAATATTATAAATCTCTTAAAGTGGATAAAAGAGTATATCTCACTTAGAGTGAATATTAAAATCTAAACTATGGAAAATCGATGAATATCTTTCAGCCGATTATTATTCACCAATCATGAATCGGGCTATTCTTATTTTGATAAATTTAAATCATTGGAGACATAAGAAATCAAAATATTTCCTATCACTTGAAATAATAATGTTGCAAACTATTGGAAATTAAAATATTTGCTTTTCAAACTATTGAAATGCTAATGCATGAAAATGAAATAAGGCGCCTGAGAAATATGCGCCTGGGAGGTGCGCTTCTCTTGGAAGAATAAATCAAACCAGCAGGGAATAACGGGCGACGTAGCCTGAGAAAGGATGATGTGTTTTGTGAATAGCCAAGACCATTTCCAATTTGATGAATCATTTTCACAGTTGGCGCCATTTCCTGTAGGTATCGATTCTTCTTTATTTAACATGTGTAGTTTGAAACTTTCTCAAATTTTCTGTCAGTTATGGAGGTCAATTCATCTCTAAACAGCTGAGTATAGAAGTAAAAATCCGCCACATAGTGGTTGAATTAATCAAAATGCAATTGTGACAACTTACATGCCTACAGAAGTGGAAAGCAAAAGGGTTGGGGCTCTATAAAAGGCCGCCTTGTTCATCATTCTTACTTACCAATTCACAATTTTTGAAGAGCTTAATTTCTGAGAGTGATTTATAATTTCCTGAGAGCTGTGAATTACCAATACTTCACAATTGTTTTTTTTGAGTTTTTATTCTTAAATTCAGCTATATCATTACCAGTTGGATTACACAATTCTGAGTGAGAAGTTTAGAGAGAATACTGAGTGAAGTTTAGTGAAATTGAAGAGGAATTTCTGTGTGAGAAAGGCAGACATTGGAAAGAGGATTTTTCCAAGCTAATTCAAAGTGCTGGAAGTGTTGTGTGAATTACCTGAGTTCAACAACTTTTGGGAAAAGTTTTAATCCAGGCATGGGATATTCTTCTACTATCCAATGCACTTTTAATTCTTACTTATTTTGAAAAGATTATGTTTTATGTCTGTGCTTAAATAGGTATATGTTCTTGAACTTCTGTTGTATGTTCAATATTCAGCATAATAGCTTTCATCTAGGGAATATGATGTTTAGAGTTTAAAAGATGCATTTTTACTATGAAAAGTATAAATAAGGCATTCTACATAAAGAAGGATAGAAGGTGCATACTTGTGTGATTGTATTAACTAAATGAACTCCATATGAGGAGAATATGGCTTTACTAGCTAATATATACTAGAATTGAAATGAGGACAGGAGTCAAGTATATTGAGTTAGCTTAAAGTTATTAGGTTAAATGAGGTAAGCTTGAGAGACTCCTAGGATAAAGATTTCTAGTATAAGAGGGATTAAGTGATTTACTTGCTATGCTGGATCATTTCTAGTAGATTAGATTGTCGTAGGATAGTCTGGGATGATAGATAATCCAGTGAAGGACTAAGCCTATGCGTAGTGTAAGATAGCCTTAAGTCAAATCGGCCCTGAGTAGTGTTTATGACAGATGACCTTCATTCGAAGTATTGAATGAGAATACTTTGGCCAAAGTAGTGAAATGTACGACTTCCACATAGATGTGAGTTAGTTGAGACTACATTGTCAATTCATTGTGATCCTTTATACTAGTTCGAGATTGTGAAATAGCAAGATTCTAGTTGTGTAGGACATAACACTATGCTTAGTTGGTAATCGTTAATAGATACCCTACCAATCTCTTCTTTCGAAGGGAGGGCCATCTATCAAACGATAGGTGTGCGGGGGACCGCATTATAAGTCCATGGTTGGCAGAAAAACGCCCGAGTGATGTTTCTCCTCCATAGCAAGTGGCCGATGCACCAAGATTTGAAAGGAAAGGAACCTGGACCGTCTTACTACTATTTGTTCAAAAGCTCTCGAGCTATGTTTGTAATTGTTTTACTTATGTACTCTGATTTATATTTGCAATGAAAATGGAATTCATGTGGAAATATATTGTAACTTGTATGCATTTATCAGTGAAGAAAGGAAATATTTTATTGTAATGCCTTTGTTACTTGTTACCTTTATATGTTTGGAGTAAAATTGAAAAAGAATTAATTTACGCAAGGGATAGGTTGTTACACCAATTTGGGCAAGTTGGCCTTTTCCACTTTCAACCATTGTTCTGCCATTTTCTGCAAACACCTGTCCTTTGATGCTTTGAATGCTTTTTCACATTCTTTCATTGAGATGACCACATTGGTCGGGCATGGTGGAATAGAAAAACATTTTTCAATGTCCTTTGGTTTAAGATTGCAAATCACCCTCCCATCCACTGATCGGATTTCTCGTGTGGTAGGATTGTAATGCTTAATGCAAGCAATTACAAGCTCCACATTCTGTAATGTGATGGGGATTGACACAGCCTGAAGCAACCCAAATTCTTCTATGTTTTGTAGCGTGATTTGATTCATGCCCTCCAAATCTTCTGAATCAACCATTGGGTTTACCTGATGCAAGTCTGTGTCAGTTGTTTTCAAGAAATCATGGTACAAGGCTGTTTTGGTCTTGTATTGTACCTAGGAGTATTGCATCCTAAAAAACTTAAAGATCAACTGTGCACATGACCCTATTCTGACAATTTCCGAAAACCCTTAAAAATAGCGCTTGTCGAGAAGTATTTTTCCTAAGAAAATCTTGCACATGGGTTTTGTGTGTGCTTCAATGCTGAACAAACCTAGTTCCATAGATTTTTTATTCTGAGACTTTTCCGGAAAATCCCTAAAAATAGGGGCAGCAAGTTTGTTGTTTCTAGAAAATTTGAAGAGATGGGTTTTACTTGAAACTTAAGCTAATCATACCCAGTTGATCAGATCTGTGGTAGCCTGTTGTTTTTTGCGACATGCAAGAAATTTAAGAAAAAAGAGAGGAAGTATACAAGAGGTAGATTGGCAGTTATTAGCTTCCTTCTTGTAAAAATATGTCTCTGGATGCAACCTCTGAGAAGAAATCCCTTTGTGCCACTAATCTTTGAAAAATAATGAAGAACGGTCGAAAGCCTCCTTCAGATCTTGAAACCACTCCTTGGAGAGTAAATTGTTGTTTTGATCTTCAACTTGCAAAAGAAATAATGAAATGGGACGCCTAGAGTTGGTTTATAATGATTCAAGTTTGAATCCTTCAAGTTTGGGCACCAACTCATGATTGAAGCTTGATTTAGCCTGATCTGGAGTTCTAAAAGTTGATTTCCAATGATTATGGGATGATTTGGCCAAGTTTTCCTCCAAAATCTTCTAACTCAAGTCAACATATCCATCTTTGACCTTTTAGGCGTCCTTTTTGAGTTTGAATACTTTTTTCCATTATTTTCCATGGTGAAGTACCTATGCTTGATCCTTTCTCCCAATCGTTCTGTTGATCATTAACAATTGCTGATGGATTCGTTGTTGAGAACGAACTACTCTGAAGAGGTATGCTTAGGAGCTGTCAAACCAGAAACCTGAGTTTGAGGCTCCAAATTCAAGGGCGCCTTTCTTTAGTAGGGGTGCTTTTAGCCTGAGACAGCCAATTTCTTGATTGTTCTTCGTTTTCACCATTTAGACCCTCCGTGCTTCGATCTGATATCATCGTCAACTGACTAGTCGAATGATCTTGCTTGATGATGCGTTGGATAACCAGTTCAGTCCTAGAAAGGATGATTGGTTCCATAGCCTCTGAAAGTTAGTTTCAGTCCTTCAAAAGCATGGACGCCTTTTCTCAGCAAAGCACCTTTGACATTTGACTTGTCATTTTTCATGTTGTAAACTACCTCAGTTTGATCTCCATCGTTAGATGATTGATTTTTTGGATGTCTTTGTTGACGATTTCGTTGTCAAGATCGATCAAAATGGAGGTCATCCTGGAGGTCACCGAGCAAATAGATTGCATCTGTATGCCCGAAAGACTGGGCGCCTTTCTTCAGCAAGGGCACTTTTTTCTTGTTACTCAGGCAATTTTCCATGTTCTTCATTCAGTCTTCACCTTTGGTGTTTTCTACTTGATCTCAACCTCTGACTGTTTGATAGGTCCTGTGAACGTGCTGTTGGATTGATTGTGAAGCTGGGAGAGAGATGAACAAATGCCTTGTATAAAGTAGCTGTTGGTAAATTCATTAGGTGTCTCAAAAAGAAGGGCACCTCTGGCCAACAGGGGTGCTTTTTCCTTGAAGCTCACCGATTTATCTTCCATTTTGTATGCTTTGACGGTCATCCGTTGCTGTTGTTTGATGTGTCTCGCAGGCTGGCTAATAGGTTCGTTGCAAAGCTGGGCTAAAGCCGGGGAGATCTTACGAAGACAAGTTTTCTCAGGAACTGACATCTGCATCATCTTATTCAAGGGTGCCTTTCCTCAGCAGGGGCGCCTTTTTGACCTTTGACTGCATTTCCTCCTTGGTAGCAAGGCATGGTTTTCCAGAGTTAGCCAAATTTTGGCATTTTCAGTTTTGAAAATCTCCTCCATCAAGCAACATCTTTTTGATCCTTTTCTGACATGGTTTCTTCGTTGAAGCTTTTGAAGCTTAGCTTTCAACACCTGGTACTGGCCAATTTGCCATTAATGGCTGCAAAGCTCCTAACTTTGTTCCTAAAAAATGAAAATAGACCTACCAGAGTAAAACATGTTTTTTGATGATTCTGACTTGACTTTCAATCATTTCCGGGAAGGTCTTATTTTCAGAGGTTTCCCTAAAAATAGTGGTTTGAAACCCTAATTTTCAATTTTTCAAAATTTTACACATATGTTCCTTGACAGAAACCCACAAAAACCTTATGTTTGGTTTGACCTAAAACAGACTTTTGACGACATTTTACATGATTTA
>VDFB02006652.1:0-17007 GCA_007258455.2 Sequoia sempervirens | reverse complement strand
CATCCCGGGGATGGCAGCATGTACTATGTTTAATATCACATGTATATTCACAATGAATTCTGAATTCTGAATGCATATTGAGTATTGACAATGAATTCTTAACACAAATGTTATATGCTAAGTTTCTATAATGTATATATGCATGCTTTATCCATGTTTTCATATGAATATTTAAAGTTTCCTTATATATTTTAAATTTTTCTATATTTTATATAGCCATCCCCCCGCCGTCCCCAGATTTGGCCTAAAAAATCGGACACTTGGGGACTCGTCTCGCCATCCCCTACCGTCCTCATCCTGGAAACTTGGGGTAACACTGTTTAGAAGTTTTATGTGAGATTTTTATTAGTGCACACATCAATCTTTTTATAAGAACATAGTTTCATACATCTAAATATATTATCTGAAAACTATAAAATAGTCCTAAGATCGTATTGAGGCAAATCTCACAAATAACCTTCATCACCCCTTTTTTCTTTTAGTTACATGTCATGGTACACAAGCTCATCGTACATGACACCATATATGGAAAGGGACACAACTACACTAGTACAAATAGGATCATATGAGTACAAACATGTTGACATGCACTTAAACATCTCTATGAAAGATTGTAACATAAAGAAAGTTCTTGAAACCTATTTACAATAATCAAGAAATTCCTCTTAACCTTTATGCACCCTTTTGCATCTACTTTAGCTAGTTGAAGTTTATATGTACTCCTTTATGTAGAGGCTAACAAGTAAATAGTGACATAGTGTCAAAAGACTGGTAGTAATGACCTTGTATGGAAGTAAATGCTAGAAAACAAAACTAGTCTAAAAGATTAACAATTTACAAATTGTTAGGTATGGTTCCTTTAACAAATCAAAAGATCAAAATACCGCTAAACAAATAGTGGTGAGAGCATGAACATGCAATTAAGAATTATGAACCATAAGACTCATCTTCCCTTTTTACTAGTCTTGCTTTCCATTATAGAAATTTGATCACCCTCGATGCATTAACCGAGTTGAAAATCTCTTAGAGAGGAGAATATTTTTTAATGCAAAAAGTTCCATGATATTTAAAGTTAGGTCTTAAAATCTAGTATTGCCTTTGAGATGTTTCTACATGATATTGAGCTCATTGTTCTAGAGTTATGGAAGAACTCGTAGGTGCAAAAATCTAACAAAACAAAAAAAAAAATCACGAGAGATGCAACAAATATTATTATATTGCCAAAAATATACAAATATAGTATGTTACAATGCAATAAGATGACCTTGCTATACAAGTAAGGATAAAGCCCTAGATGAAGCCCTAGGAAAACTAAGATCATGGAAAGTTTTTTAATCCTATAAAATGGGGCATACAAATTAAATGACCTAAGTAAGCTTAAGGAATAGGGTGTGAATAGGTCTTATAGTGTAAGTAACTAGGTAATGTACCTTGTTCATGCCAATACCGCCCCCTTAAGTGTAACTTATGGATTTATAAAATATTGCATAAAAATAAATATTTGTCTCACCAACACAACCTAATGAGGTACCCATGTACAAATATCTGTCACAAATAGAAAAAGGAGAAAACCCTATGAAAAAAATCCTCTCCAAAAGAGAGAAATAAGCATGCAAAGAAAGAATGTACAAGTGAACGAAGGAGGAATCAAGATGACCCCCTAAGAACAACTTACTTCACCCCAAGCATTATTCATAGTTGAAGATAACAAGGTGATATCAATGTCTTAATAAAGATGTTTGCAACCTACTCATTTGTAGCAAGTGAAAGTACAAGACAAATGGAATAAATCTTGGTAACATGAGTAAAAGTCTTATAATAGTCAATACCCTTGACTTGTGAAAATCCCTTAGCCATAAAATGTGCCTTGTATATATCAATAGAACCATCAAAGTCATATTTCATGTAGTAAGCACAATTTCACAAAATCAAATTTATTCCCTTAGAAAGAGAAGTAAGATCCCAAGTATGATTCTTCATCAAAGAATCATACTCCTATATGATGTAACTATGTGTAATGGTCTATCTTCTCATACTAATTTTGAGGGTCTTGTTTGAGATCATTTAATGAATGATGAATCTTACAAACAAGTGAAGGGTTTTACAAAAAACTTGGAGGCTTCTACATATAAATCTCCTCATGAAGATCATTGTGTAAAAGGAACTCTTCACATCCACTTGATAAATTGGACATCCCTAGGATGTAGCAAGTAAAAGTATAAGAAAATGGAATCTATCTTGGGAACATGATAAAATTCTTAGAATAGTCAATGCCCTTGAGTTTGTGAATTAGCCAAAAAACATGCCTTATTGTTATCAATAGAATCGTATGATAAATCCAATTGCATTAAACCAACTTTATTCCCTTAGAAACAAAAGTATGATCCCAAGTATGATTATTTATCAAAGAAGAATACTCCTCTATGAAAAATGTGTCCCACTCAGAAAAACCTTCTACATATGATAAATTTAGAATCATTTAAAATTGCATGACTCAAAAGGTTAACACTTGATGTCTTTGAGAAAGTACAAAAGGAATTTTGAAGGATCACTATGTGCAAGCGAAACTAAACATGAGAAAATAATATAAACTAATATAAACTACCCAATTCACAACCAAAGAAAACACTCGAGTAAAGACATATAAAGGAATTCAAATAGTAAACAAAAAAATGCAAGTATACTTATGTTGAACTCCCTTGTTGCACTAGTGATAGTGGATTTTTTGAAATGCTTGAAGCGATTATGATTATGGTGATATGTCAAATAATCAATAAAACAACATAACATTGCATTCAAAGTTCTTGTGAAATTGATAAAGGGATCTCTAGTTTATAGATTTTTGGAGAGATAAATGGAGGGTTGGGATTAAAAAGGTAAATCAAAGGTCCAAGATGCTTGATAACTCTTGAGGAAGGAGGGATGGATAGGTGGATGAAGTGGTTTGGTTGAGATGGGAGGCTTCAATATTTTATAGGAGAATAATGGAGGGTTGAGATCAACCATGAGAAAGAGTGGATGGTGGGGATGTGAGGAAGTACTTCAAAGTACTTTGGAAAAATCTCAAAAAGGAAATATTTGGAGTGTTCCAATACCCCAAGTACATAGGATGAATTTAAAATTTGGATTTATTGGGAATAGAAGAAATGGCCCATGCCCCAAGCACCTCATGTTACATCATACATGTACAAGATATGACATCTAGATACACATGGGGACATGGGTCAATTGAGCCTTTATTAATCATTGTTTAGATGCATGTGCAAGTGCTTATAATATAGTTAGGTAGTTGAAGGTGATTAGGAGAGATTAACAAAAATGTATAAAAGGAAATGATTTGGGAAGGAAGGGGATAAAGGCCTAGGTAAATTAAATATTGGATAATTATTTACCAAGAGTTAGACCTTGGGTGTGATAGAAATAAATAGAAGAAATATTCAGAAAAAATAATTAAATAATAAAGATATATTATTTGTTTAATAAAAGGAGTGGAATAAGATAATTGATCAAATGTGAATGATCAATTATAGGATATATGGTTGGGATTGATGAAATATAGAACAAGATAAAATGATGCTCCTGCATCATACTCCCAAGGAGCAAAAAGTTGGTTCATGAGCCCCTGCTCATGAGATCTGCAAGGTTACTCCCATACTTATTAATTTTTGGTTTAGTCATCCAAGTAGTATCCTCTATTTAATGAACTTTTCACTTCACTAGGTGCTTGTAGTACTCTTTACCCCTTGTCTGTTTAACAACTTGCTTGTCCATAATAGCTTCTAGTTCTTCCTTGTTATCTTTTGGTAATTGGTTTTCCCATTTCCTAAATGATATTTCCTTGCTCTCAGTTATTTCACCTTCATCGTCAACTTCTTTGTATGGATACAATTCTACAACATTGAATATAGGAGAGATTATAGTGCCACTTGGCAATTCTATCTCATAAGCACTATTAGAAAACCTTCTGAAAATCTTACAAGGGCCAATTTTCTTTATTTTAGTTTGTTATAATCACATTTTGGAAACATGTCCTTCCTCAAATTAGCTAATATCATGTCTCCAATTTGAAGATTAACCTCTCTCCTCTTGAGGTTTGCATGCTTGTTGTATTTAGTCACACTTGCCTCTAATTGTTTCTTGACTTGTTCATGTACCTCTTTCATAGGAATGGAAAACTCCCTCTACCTCGACACTTCTTTTCTCCATTTTTTCTAAATTCATCAACTCCAAAACATCTCTAGGATATGAACTATAGACTATTTGAAAAGGAATCATACTTGTTCATGTACTTATTTCATAGAAATAGAAAACTCCTCTACCTTGACACTTCTTTTCTCCATTTTTTCTAAATTCATCAACTCAAAAACATCTCTAGGATGTGAACCATAGACTATTAGGTGAATCATTGTAAACAAGTTTTGTCTGTGGCAAGATGAGATCCCATTGTTTGGGATTATCCTTTATTAAGCATCTTAGTAGATTACCTAAAGTCTTGTTTACCACCTCTATTTTTCCATCACTTTGAGAGTGGTATGTTGTATTGAAATTGAAATTAGTGCCCAAATCCTTCCATAAATTCTTCCAAAAGCATCCCACAAATTTAGTATCTCTATTTAATATAATGCTTAGTGGAATGTCATGTAATCTAACCACCTCTTTGAAGAAAAAATCAACAATATGTGTAGCATCGCTTGTGGTCTTGCATGCTATAAAATGAGCCATTTTAGAAAAAATATCTACCACAACAAGGATTGAATCATGGCCTCTTTGGTTTCTTGGTAGACCCAAAACAATATCCATGCCAATGGAGTCCCAAGGTTTGTTTAGGATTGGTAAAGGCTGATAAAGACCTGCATTTGTACTCTTTCCCTTGGCATATTGACACACTTTACACCTTTCTACAAAATTTACCACATCTGATTGCATTTTACGCCAAAAGTAATGAGCACTTAATTGAGCTAAAGTCTTTTCTAGGCCAAAAATGACTAGCAAAACTCACACAATGTTTTTCTCTAATTAAATTTTCTCTCACAGAACTCCTTGGTACACATAGTTATGATCCTTTAAAAATTAATCCATCTTGCAACATGTAGTCCATACAAGGTTCTCTATTTCTTATAGTTGGTTGTTTACACACCTCATATGTGTTAGAAAACCAAGATCTGATTGCAAAGCAAAATAGACCTTCCACAGAAGAGGAAAACGAAAAAGCAGAAGCTTTGCATAAAAACATGTAATTTGATATATTCAAAAAGACAAATAATTACAAGAGATAATTTGCTTTATAAAAGCAAAGATACCTAAACCTAATCTTATCTTGAGCAACAAGATAGCTCGATAAGATAAAGATGAAAGCCTAAAACTTAGGAATTAAATAAATCCTAAGTAAACTTATGCAAGCGTAATTAAATATTAATTACACTAACACCCCCCCATAAGTGCAACTTAGGGAGAAGCAGATTATTATGCAAATATGAGTCCCGAAAACAAGGCCTGATCAGGTACTAATGTACAAATGAAAAGAGAGAGAAAACCTAGTGGGAAAAACCCCCCCTTCAGAGAGATGAACTGCTGCGAAGAAGCACTGGAAGAACTCTGATGAAGCAACACTGGAACCCCAAATCTGGCAAGCAATGAAAGATAGTTCTTTTTGCAAAATACCATATTGGAATCATAAATGCAATAGCAAACCCGATGCCAAGGAACTCTGGAAACTCACATTCTGGATCAACTCTAGAATCTGTAAGCAACAGTAGATGAAAGGATGAATGGACCCATAATGGTGACAAATCTGGAAGTTGTGTCTCACGAAGCCAATGCTAAACTGAAACTAAAACTACCCATAGGACGAGTACCATCAAGATCTTGGAACATTAACCATAAAAACATGGCCTTCAAATGAGAAAAATTTGAACCAATGCGGATCAAGAACTGTAAAATCCCAATGTGAAGTGTGAACCAAAGCAAACCAACAATGTGTCTAGCTAAGCAAGAAAGAAGCTAGAAGGAGACAACAGGAAACCAGACAAACTCATGCGAGTTGTCACCAAAATGAAAGATGGATGCAAGAACCCCCCTTAATGGAACTTTATATCAGTTCATTATTACAATACCTAATGATTGCATAAGGAGATAATGCAAAATTACAAAAACATAAGTGAAAATGCAAACCTAAAGCACAAGACAAAAAATGAATGCATGCATAAAATAAGTTACACATTTTCTAGAAATGACCTCAGATTTGCGTAGAGGCTGAAACCAACTTTCCAACGCCGTGAAAATCGCAAAAAGCGGATAAGCGAGTCACAAGATACGTCTCCTGAAGTGAAAAAGGAAACATCTGACTTCCGAGGCAGAAAAAGACATCAAAAATGCAAAGCCAAAAAATCAGACCTACACCATTGCGTAGAGCTTGGAAACAGCTTTCCGATGATATCTCGTTTGCAAAAAAATGACGCCGTATGTGAAAGTTATGATCGTTTCCGTGAAACTACTCCGAAAATGTCTGATTTGACCCCCAGAAGCCCTCAGGGGCTAAAAAAAAAAGGCCCCTGGTTGCCTGGGCGGACCAGGGGCTGAAACACAGGGGCCAGCGGTGGAGCCCTTGAATGCTGATAGGACCGGCGCAGGGGGCTAGAGGCTCAGCGGGGGCTGGATCTGGGCCGTCGGTCGCCCAAATGACCATCAGCTGGTGACTTAAGCCCTCAGGGACTGGCTGCAAAGTCCGGCGGAGTTTCATGGTGGAGCCACCGGTGGCGGTGGTGTACCGGCAGCTGTCTGGTGGCGGAGCCATTTGTTCTGTCCACGCAAAAGCTATGCTAATTTTTTTGATTTTTTAATTGTTTTTTGAAATTTTCTCAAAATATGTGCCTCAGGAGTTGTGCCTGGGGGCCGTACTACCCTTGGGCAAAAAATTTTTGCTTCTCCGGATGATTGTGTGCAAATCAGATGAACTTTATATGGAAATAGGGGTTTTTTGGCACTACGAATCCAATGGCAAGGTCCGTTTGGGCCCAAAGTGCTCCAAAAATCAGGCGACCCCTAGATCTATCAGAAAAATCATTGATCTTACAACCCTCACAGATCTAGCAAACGGTGATGAAAATCAATGAAATAAAAGCCATTTATGACTTTTTCCAGTGCTATGAATCCAACAGAAAACCCCAATCTAATCCAAGACACTCCAGAATGATGCTCAAGGATTGAAACCCTCGAGGGACTCCGAACGAGCTCTGCAACGAAATCCTCCAAAAAGGCTAAGAAGGGGTTGCAAATCAAGGCTCTGATACCATGTTAGAAAACCAAGATCTGATTGCAAACCAAAATAGACCTTCCACATAAGAGGAAAACAGAAAAGCAGAAGCTTTGCATAAAAACATGTAATTTGATATATTCGAAAAGACAAATAATTACAAGAGATAATTTGCTTTATAAAAGCAAAGATACCTAAACCTAATCTTATCTTGAGCAACAAGATAGCTCAATAAGATAAAGATGAAAGCCTAAAACTTAGGAATTAAATAAAACCTAAGTAAACTTATGCAAGCGTAATTAAATATTAATTACACAAACACCCCCCCATAAGTGCAACTTAGGGAGAAGCAAATTATTATGCAAATATGAGTCCCGACAACAAGGCCTGATCAGGTACTCATGTACAAATGAAAAGAGAGAGAAAACCCAGTGGGAAAAACAATATGTTTCTTGGAAATCCAAATTAGATTTGTACAATTGCTTAAGAGACTCTATTCCTCCATTTTCTATCTGAATTTCTCTTATGAGTAAGGCTCTCCTACTCAAAGCATATGCTACCTTATTGGCTTGGACTTTTTGTGCTTGATAAGACAAGTAAAATTTTGTAAATACTCCACCCATTTCATGTGTCTTTGACTTAATTTGGTTTGGCCGGTTATGATTTGTAGTGTTGGTTGGTTATGAGTTGTAGTGCATGATTATCACTGAAAACAAAAAATTCCTTAGGCATGAAATAATGTCTCCACTTCCTTAAGGCTTGAACCAATCATAAAAATCAATATCATGTAAGCAAAATACCTCTTATTGTATCATTTAAATTCTCACTAAAGTATGCAACAAGTCTACCTTCTTGACTTAGGACAAATCCAATTCTCACATTCAACTTGGAAAACCTTGTTAAAATCATAAAGTGATAGTATAGGTTGTTCAATGATTTTCTTCTTCAAAAGCTAAAAATTTCTTTCAACATCAGTCTAAACAAAATTTCTTTTATCCCCTTCTTATAGTTTCTATGAGTGGTGCACAAATTCCACTATTTTTTTGATATATTTCCTATAAAAACTTGTCAAACCATGGAATATTTTTACCTCATAAGCTATTTTGGGAGTTGGCCAATCATTTATGGCTTTCAATTTTTCCTTGTCCATCTTTAAACCACCTTGAGAAATCACAAAACCAAGGTACACTATTTTTGTCCTCATGAATAAACATTTTTTTTAGACTGCAAGAATCGGTCGGGTATCTGTCCCCCTATAAACTGCAGTGCGCTTGGTAAAAAAAATTTCACATGATCGGTGACACTGGTGTGACACGCCCTTCGATACCATGGGGATGGTGGGGAGTCTAGACCTCGTGACCTCTTTGCTGCAACAGGATGCTTTCACCAATTGAGCTAGGCCCACCACCTCCTCTTGAATAAACATTTATTGATATTAATCAATAATATTTCTTCTTGAAATCTTTGCATTACCATCCTAAGGTGTTTGAGATGTTATTCCTTGTTTGAGCTATAGATCAATATGTCATCCAAATAAATAATAAAAAATTCACCTTTGAAGGATTTTATAACTTCATTCATTAGTCTCATAAATGTACTTAGAGTATTGGTAAGACCAAATGGCATAACAAGCCACTCAGACAACCCCTCATTATTACTAAAGGTAGCTTTCCATTCATCTCCTTCCCTTATCCTTATTTTATGATAACCACACTTGAGATCAATTTAATAAATTACTTAGAACCACACAAACAATCAATCAAATCATCTATTATTGGAAGAGGGAACCTGTACCTAATGGTAATATTGTTTATTGCTCTTGAATCTATGCACATACTCTAATCTCCTTCTTTATTTGGCATCAATACCATTGGTAGTGCATATGGGCCAAGACTTTATTTTATCAAACCTTTGTCCAATAGTTCTTACACTTGCTTCTTGATTTCTGTATGTTAATTTTGAGTCATCTTGTAGGAAGCTTTATTTGGAAAACTTGTACCAAGTAGTAAGTCAATATGATGACTAATGTTCCCAATAAGCGACAACTCATTCACCACTATATCAAAATACTATTCCAACATGGTTAGTGTCTCTTGAGGTAGCTCATTCAACTTGGTTGTCATAACAGTTCTAGGTTTGTTTACTAGTGCAAAACCCATATTTTCCTCTTTCATTGCATTCAAAAAATCCTTCTCAGTCACCATCAAGACACTAGGAATAGTCACTTTTTCATCTTCTTCTTCTTTCAAGGGAAGCAATATTTCTTTCTACCATCGTTTTTAGTAGTATAAGTGTTTTGTCTCCCATCATAAGTTTTCCTATCACATTGCCAAGGCCTTCCTAATAGCACATTGGACACATCCATTGGTATTACATCACAAAGAACCTTATCTTAACTTCCAATTTTAAATTCTACCCAACATTGTTCTCATACTAACACTTGTTGTCCTTTATTGAGCCATGAAACCTTATATGGAGTTTGATGTGGAATTATTTTCAACCCAAGCTTCTCTACCATTTCTACTAAAACTAAATTATTAGTGAGCTACCTAAATCAATAACCATTTTGCAACATTTACCTTGGGATTTTCATGATGTCTTGAACAAATTATTTATTTTGGAAAGTTCTTTCTCCTTGGGTGGTTTGATCAACACTCTTCTCATCAATAAAGATTCTAAATTTAGATTCTTCCACATGGGATGAAGATCCTACACTTTCTTCTACTTGGACTACTTGGTTTTTTCCCTTAGCCCTTGAGTTGTTTTCTTGAGGACCTGTTGGACATTCCCAAAACCCATGACCTACAAACTTATTGCATTTGAAATATTTACCAACAAATCCACTACCTCTTTGTGTGTGTCCACCCCTAGAACAAGGTCTTCTTCCTTTGAATCCACCTCTTGGATAATGTGATTCAAGATCTTAGAAAGGACTTGGTTTTGAATTCTCCTTTTGAATAAATTTCTTCCTCCTTGTTGTCCCCTACCTCTAAAATTTATGCCTCTATTCCTATTTTCTATTTTTTATATATTAAACTTATCTTTTACTTTTAGAGCAAACTAGTAACACTCTTCTACTGTGCTTGGGCTAATTAGGCTAAGTTCATCTTGAATATTATATCTTAACCCATTGAGATACTTGGATAACTTCCCCATGTCTAGACCTAATCTAGGTGCATACTTTTTGTTAAAAATGGAAGTGTTCCATATGCTCCAAAATTCATTGCCATGACAGAGAGCTCGGAAAACTGAATCCAATGCAACTTGAACAGAGTTGATAGGAGGTCATATGCTCAAGATATGTGTGGTCAAAGTATGGTCAAATAGGAGGCCATATGTAGATTCGAGGTCAAATTTTGATCATCTCAAAAATGGTCAAAGGTGGCATTACATCACAGAGCTGATTGCCATGATTCTAACGCTACTTGTTTCGTGTCAAATAGAGTTCGTATGGAGAAGATATGACTGGTCAAAGTTCTGTCGTAAAAGGGTTGACCATGTTGACATCAGCATGGTGACATGGCAGTACAATGATGATGTCAACATGCTGACATGGCAGGTGCAAGTGGCGTGGTGATGACGTGGACCAATCCTATCTCAACACATGGCATCGAACATGGCAAGTGACATAGCAACTGACAGCGAATCACATGTTGACATGTGGCAATATGACAATTAGAGCAGACCAATCACAAGTTGATACATGGCACCTCCAGGAGGTGCGAATTAGGGTTTGTGGTTTGTTTGTTAAATTTTTTGTTGGGGGAATCGAACCTGCCTCCTCCTTATTCCTAGATTTAATCTCCACCAATATACCATCCGTGATCTTCAGAATAAAATATGTGGTGAATTCTATTTATTAAGTATAAAAGGAAAATTTGGAGGGAAGGTTGTTTGAACCACCAACCTCCCCTCTCCCAAAAAATCCTCCTACCATTGCACCATACCATGAGTTTGAGCAAAAATCAGTGACAACTCTTTTTAAAATAGAATTAAAAAGCCGAATTCCCCTATATTTAAATTATTAAACCTTTTAAGTTTTAAAAGCTTGATAATACAAGATTTTTAAGGGGATTTTTAAAGATTTTTAAAGTATTTCAATAAGATTTTAAGGGATTTAATATGGCTCATGAATATAAGCCATAATTAAAAAAAATCTTGTAAAGTCTAAAATTATAAGGGCCCATAATTAAAAGAGGTAGAATTATTTCAAGAAGATTAATAAGGATTCTCATGTAATTATGGGGGGATTTTTGAAGATTTTTGTATTGTAAATGGAAGATTTGTAAATCATATGGTTAATGACCATATTGAGTAAATTTCATGTATAAAAAAGGGGGAAGTTTAGGAGTTTAGGTAACCATGTGGTGAATTATGAGGGATTTTTTTTTTGGGCAATTAAACAACTTTGGGAAGTTAGTCTATGATAGTGAATTGTTCGTCTCTATGCATTGGGAGCTTGAATTCAATCTTTGTACTTGGGAGATAAGGACTTTTTGTAATTCATTATCAAGGAGACATGAGGAGACTCTGTAACAGTTGAAGCCTTGTAAACCATTTTTTGGAGTGTAATCAAGGATCAATCACTCTATTGGAGAGGGACCCAGAGATGTGGCCATTTGGTGAACTTTGTTATCAACTTGTTGTTTCTTGTCTTCTTTCTTTGATTCTAATTCGTTATTTAATTATCGTAATGTTTGTTTAAGCATTTCAATTATGTTTTAAAGACCTTCAATTTAATTGTTGTAAGAGTTATTATTCATGTGCAATAGTCCTAGATCCTAACAACATATCAAGACCTGATGGTTAATCCATAAAACTTGTTTATATACTCTTTCATACTCATCTCTTTTTGTTTTAGATTTTGTAACTTATTGAAGAGGTTAGTTTGATAGTCATTGTATCCCTTGGAATTTCTACTGCTCTAAATGTGCAAAACTAACTAAGAAACATGAATAACAAAATACCAAGGACACCTCAAGATTAGCCAAAAGAGTGATAAACAATAAGGAAAATGGACTAAATAAAACACAAACAATTTCACCTTCCTTGCTGTTGATTTCTCCTTGATTGGCCCTTACTTGGATTGGTTGTGTGCTCCTTAGATGATGGATTGAGTGACTAAAATGCAAGCTTCAATATGCAAATGATGAACAAAGATGGTTGAATGATTGAAAAAGGCTTGAGGATTCAAATGGATAGCATGTAGTTATCAAAATGCAAAGTGTTGGAAATGCCCTTGAGAAGGGGGTATTTATAGAGGAATTTTGAGTTATCTAGAGAATTCAATGGTCAAGATTGATCCAACAAGGCCAAGATGGAGGGCTATGGTGGGTTGAGAACCCACAAGCCCTCACATCTTGACATGTGGAGGGTGAAGTGGCCAAGAGGATATGAGATGGAGATGAGGTGTCAAGAAGGTACATGAGGTGGAAAAAAGACATGCACCTTGGGGAGTGAGGAGATTTCCTCAAAAAGAGATTCCTTGTCCCCAAGTGGAAGTGAAAGAGACATTTGAGAAATTTTGGAATTCCTCAAAAATCTACATGGGAAAGTGAAAGGTGGTTGGGGATATAAATGTGAATTAAAAATTCACACTCATAGGATGATCTAGAGGATAAAAGGTGGGCTCCAAAAAGGTGGGACTTAGTCACATGTGGAGATTGTGACAAGTCCAAGGTTCTAAGAAACCTTGGAAGGATGGAATGTGAATTAAAAATTCACATATAAAGAGAGGGAATCTAGGAAGAATAAAAAATGAATTAAAATTCTTTGGAGAATGATTGAGCTTAGTGTCCCGGTGGTAGAGGATAGTGGGGGCTAGTGGGATTAAAAGCCAACTTGCAAAAGTTGGAGGGATGTGACACATCTAATCAAGGATTAGGCATGTGCACATCCTTAATGAATTAGGGGAGGAGATAGTTAGGATTAGATGAAAATGATATGTGAGGGTAAATAAATGTAATATTTATTTAATTTATTTGATGAAAGGAGGAGGATGGGAGGGTAAGTATTTAGTGTGAGTAAATACCTTAGGACTATGAGAAATTAAAGATATTAATTAAATAGTAGTAATATTACTTATTAACTTCGGGGATAAGAGGGTGTTTAGACGAAAAGTGATAAATTTGGATAAATTAAGTGTCCAAATTTGGATGTCTACATTTTTCCCCTCTTTGAGATGGTGTTACGAAGTAACATCATTTCAAAGAATATTAAAACATAGAACCTAGAAGATGGTTAGATTGGAAAAGATGCCCCAGTCATTCAAAGAAGTGACTAGGAAGGAAGATGAAAATGATGGAAATTAGGGATGAAGGATGCCCCTCGAGAGGACATGCGGGTTGAAGAGAACACGTGTGTGCTCTCGAAATAGATGATGTGATGCAAGGGGAGATGAGGAAGAGAATAGTAAGAGTGATAGGAAAGAAGGATGCAAAGGTGATAGGAAGGAAGGAAGCGATGGGAGATGGATGAAGCAAATAAGATTTCAAAAGGTGATGTTACTTGATTAGGTACAAACAAATATAGGTTGATGATGGATGGAGTGGTATTGTCAGTGAAATTAAAGATCAAAACAAGGATAGAAAGGTATCAGGTGGTATTGATGAGGGAGGGATGCGTCGAAACACCACTAAGGGATGGGGAAGAATACCTCACGATGATGATGAAGTGTTGATGAGGGAAGGATACATCCCAAAACAACACCAAAGGGATAGGGGAGAATACCTCCCGATGATGATGATGATGATGAAAGTGTTGTTGATGAGGGAAGGATACATCCCAAAACAACACCAAGGGGATAGGGAAGGATACTAATGGATGATGATGATGATAGGTCAAGGCTGAGAACAAGACCAAGGATATGATTGGATGATTCGGGCTAAGTGGAATGGATGGGGATTGGATAGAGATGTGAGATAAGGATGAAGGATGAATGGATGGGGGAATACATGCAAGATGATAGAATGGAAAATGAAATGCAATCTTAATGCAATTTGCCATCTTCGGAGCACTGATTTTTGCTATAGCATAAGACACCAAGTGCCAGGGTATGTGGAACCAAAGTGAATAAGTGTCTAATGCATAAAATAAACACAATAGACAAGAAGGCTACTAACACCCAAAGTCTAAAGACAGCAGGGGGGCCAGGTATTGGAGATAACCACAAGCACAAAAGATGCCCGAGGGATAACACAAGACCTGTGAAAGATCTTGAAGGGTACTATGTGGGACAACCAAGAAGACACAAATAGACATAAAAGATCAAGATATGCCCCTATGTTGACCAATCAAAACACACCATAATATGATGGATTATGGCGGCCTTGACAAGTGATGATAGGGAGCTCCAATGATAAACAAAAGCCAAAAACATCAAAAGATCGCAATCACTTTCAAATGTCCTTTGCCATAGGATCAAGGGGATAGATAGGATTGATGAGGTCTGTTAGAAAGGATACATCCTGTTGAGACCAAAGATGATGGATATTAAAAGATCGTTATGACGTGGGATGTTCAAAATCGATTGGATCTCATGATACAAGTGGATTTAGTTTGTTAAGAACCAGCCTAGATAAGGAACATGACTTGATAACAACACAGAAGACAAAATGGGGTGACAAAACCTAAAGACCTAGGGGCCGAGGGCGGTAAGGTGTACGGTGAAAGCACAGAGCCCTCGTAGTTCGATGAAAGGTGGACGACTGACCAAGATGGAGACCTTGATGTTTGGTAAAGATAGGATGGACAAAAGGAGAAAGACCGATGGTAGAAGAGCAAAGTAAAGATCGATGATGGAACCCTGGGGGTGGATCAAATGATCGACCTTGCCTACGTGAAATTGCAGGGGCAACGTAGTTCAACAAGACCAAAGGCAAACAATGGATAAAGGATGATAAGATGATGATAGGATAAGTTGATAAAAAGATGGGACCGATATGACAAAATAGGATAGACCTATTGGATTGGATAGGATGATGATGATCACATAAAGCTCAGGGATGGGATAGTTATCCAAAGCAGTAAAATGACTTGGGGGGATGATGTGATAGATAGATGAGTGATGAAAAGTGATAGGAGATTGCAAAGATGTGCAAGAGAGAAGTAGGGGTGATGACGATTAGATAAATGGCATTGGGTTGCATGGGGGGAGGCCTATAGCCAGATACCAATGACAAGGGATTGGGAGGTGGGATGAGATGGGATGAGGATAAAGATGAAAGATTAGATAAAGATATAGGATAGGGATGGGGGATGGGAGGGATTGTTTGGATGGATGGGAATATAAGGATTGGGAGATGAAAGGGATGCTAAAATAGAGGGATACGAAGATAAGGATGGGGAGATGGAAGGGATGCTATGATAGATGGATAGAGAGATGAAGGGATGTTATGGTAGATGATTTCTCCAAGGACTATGTCACAAAGGAAGCAGATGCCCCCACTCTAGATATGTCATATATGATGAGGCATGAGGGACGAAAGACAAGTGGATCAGAAGATAAAGGAGATAACTAGATGAGAATAGGATGGGTGACTAAGGAATATGATAGAGCATGGATGAAGGGAATGTATACTAATAGGTGTCCAAAGCATGCATAGATAGGTGCCCCAATTTTGATCAAGATCACAAGAAGGATGGAGGGAATGGGAGATAAATGGGATATGATGGTAGGTGCGGAAAATAGGAGGGATGGAGGGTTTTATGAAGAGGACGGATAACAGGAAGACGGGTGCATAGCTAGAAACATAGCGGATGGAGGGAATGCATATTAGGAAGTTGCCCCCAAGTGCAGATGGGGATTTACGCATGGCCTTCTATTTGCGGTTTCATCACGGAGGTACTTATCAAAGCGCTTGTTTGCCAAGTTTTTCACCGTGGATGAATTGGCTATTTCTCTTTACTATTTTTTTTTGACTTTTTTGACTTTTTTGACTTTTTGGATGTCATGCAGAAGGAGATGGATAAGGATAAGGAAGTGGATAAGCATATTTAGAAGACATGCGATAAGGACATGGATGAAGGACTCAAGCATCAAGTTCTATACAAGGTATTAAGAGCTCATGTTCGAACCGACTATTGGATGTTGGTACAACCCTATTAGGAGAAATGGATTATGCAAAAGGATGAATTAGAGGGATTTGATGGGGTTGATACATGGGATAATGGATGGGATGCTGGAAAGGGTATGGATAGAATGATGGGGTGGATATGTGATGGGGAGATGTGTTCAGGATCAACATTGCACATGTGGTGGTGGATGTGGAAAGATAATAGGATTAATCGATGGAGAATGTGGGGATAATGGAGGAGATGGAATGGTGAATTTTGGGACATAGGGACCCAAAACAGACTTAGGAGATGAAAGGGGTGTATGATTAGCTTTTGGATTAGTGACTTTGGATGTTTTTATAGATTTTTCATTTGATGGAATTGCATCTTTTTTCTTTGGGATCCACATATTTTTGATCTTTGCTTTGGTGGGCCTTTGCGGCCTATAGATTTGATTTGGATTTTGGATTTGGTTTTGCTTTGCTTTAACATGTATTTTGGAGGGGACATGAGAAGCCATAGATTCATGTGGATGCTTGGATTTATGCATTTTTTTATTAACCAAAGTGCTTTTAGTAGCAATGGGATGGGTGTGAGGAGATGGATGATGTGGAGTGATGGGGGTAGGAGTATGGGGATTATGTGTAGATGGAGGATGTTTAGGTAAGTGCCTTTGTTGATCCTGACTATGGGGTATGTGA
>VDFB02006651.1:0-21111 GCA_007258455.2 Sequoia sempervirens | reverse complement strand
AAACAATGAAAATCTCTTGCCGATAGACGCCTACATATGAATTCCACTCGCCGTGACATCTCTAGGGTCTTGCTGATAGGAAACACATACGCTTATTGACAGAATGCACTGGTAGTCAGCAAGACATCTGCAAGGTTTTGCCGACTTTCTTCTTAGAGGAAAATTGTGACCAACTGGACTGAGGAATGCATTCCAACTGAGCTCCCTTGGAAAATATCATCATGTGTGCAATTTAATGCTGTAAAAGAAAGGTTTGCATTAGCACTCAGGGGAAAATAAAACACAAAATATGTCATAATGACATCCATTATTGCTTGTGATTATTTCACTGAATCCTTAGCAAGAAGAAAACCAACTTAGGCTAGTAGGGACCAAAATCAGAATCACAGACAAAACAGAACCTCTAAGAGGAAAAATAAAGAATGAAGTAGCAAAACCAAAAGAGAAGGGGACCCATTTGTTCCAAATCAAAATGGGTGGTTATGGTAAGGTAACAGTTAGTTAAATCACATAAAAATTTGGTGTTTATTGTGTTGATTTACTTTCTTTTATTTGTATTTTCATGCTCATACTTAATAACAGAATAGTGTGATTGTGGAATTGACAAGTGTTGAAGTTTTAAATATTAATTTGTGTGACAATTGATTCACCCCCCTCTCAGTTGTCTTGCACTATTTAACAAAGTCTTGGAGCAGCATTATAGTGATTTTTGCAGGTCTTCAAGCTCATTTTCATTTTAGGATCTAGCATTTCCAAAGGTTGATGATGGTTTCCTATAGAGGATCATGATGGATTCTAGGTTGGGGAGATTCAACTAGCCATTAAACTGAGCATAATGACTTATTTGATAAGTGATTCCATCTTCCATTATCATCCAACTTTCTACTTAAAGGAAGGTACATGCATTTTTATGGCTTATTAGGATGATTAAAGATCTCCCAAAGTGAGTCATCATCATTTTCATGTTTCATATATGCATCCTATTCTTGTGCATTAGAGTAGGGTTTTGTTGCATCTTAGATCTCTTAATCTTAGGAACACTAAAGATTAGGACCTTCACAAACATTTCCATTTTACATCTATATTTTCTATCAAGTTTTAATATACAATTGGGGGTTTGATTGAGGCAAACTCCCCATAAGAAAATCAACACAACATTTTGTTTTGCAAATTTTTAATAGGTTTCCATCTGGAAGCAAAGTTTGAATAGCATAGGAAGGAAATACAGAGAAGGAGAAGAATTTCAAATCCTACTTTATCAGAAAGGAGGTTGGGGAATAAATTTCCACCTAGAGCGTATGAGTCCTAGTATACCTCTTTTTTCCAATTTTCAGTAGATCTTGATTTGCTACCCAAAGATTCAGATTCTTCCTAGATTCCAGTAGCAGGACTAAATCACCCAGATTGACATGTAAGTCCTAGTGCACTTTAGAAACAACAAATTTCAAGGTTTTCAAATCTTTTTTAGAAATCTTCTATTCTCCAAGTACTTTTTTGTTGCTCTTTGTTTAGTAATCTGATTTCATGTTTCAAGTTTCTAGGGTTTAGTGCATTAGGGCTTGTATTTTTCCTTTGAAGCTTCATTTTAATGATGGACCCTATTTTTAATAAGACCTAAGGAAACCCCCTTGTGTATCCTTCCCTCAATTGGGTCACTTGATTGAGAGATATTGGTTCACTAATGAACAAAGAGTGAAATAGCTTCTAAACCCCTAGTTCCATCTTTTAAAAGGTAAAACCCCTATTTCCTTTTCTTCAACTAGTAAATGTGAAATTTGTGGATGATTATTTTTCTCATAGCACTGAATCCATTATTTAATGTAGTAATTTTTTTAGTGGATAATATTCACCAATTGGCTACTAGTTAATTGTGGGTATTCAAAATTTAGCTAATAGTAAAAGTTGTAAGGTGACATGAATAGCCACATTTTTATAAAATTTTATTTTAGTCCTAGTTAAATCACCAAAACATTTATTTTATTAAAAAAATTCCACAATATTTGATACCTATTTAGATCAGGTTTTCCTAAATCTAATAAGTTATAGTAGAAAATAAAATAATTCGGCAATAATATTATATAAATATTAATTACTTTAAGAACATAAAACAAATTTTCAATCACTAGAACTAATTTTATTTTAAATGGGTGAGGTTGTATTTGATGGATTAAAATGTGCTGACATAGCCTCAATGCCCATCAAGCCCAAAATTATATTTAGGTTGTTGAAGATTTAAAATCTAATGGTTGGGGTTAAATAAGGTGGGATAAAATATGCTCGTAGAGATACAATGCCAATGGCACTTAAAATAAAAGATGGTGTTGAAAAATAATTTAGGACAAATTTTAAATATTCAATTTTTGATTTAAAATATTAAGGATTTAAGGAATTATAAACATGATATACTGCACCTTAAACTAGTCAATCAATTATTATTAGAGGAGAATGGTGCTTTCTTGGAAAGTTTCTATTAGACATTATATATTGTCTGAGTTTCCTATTGCATGATCAGCATGGAAATTAATTCCCTTACTTTTTGATATGATTTTTTTTTAAATGGAATGGTTTACAATGGTTATTAACGATTTTTTCTATTTTTCATCAATAGTCACCAAGGTTTCCTAGAAATGTATAGTGGTTTAAAAAAAATTCGAGTCAAATTAATATATTTTCAAAAAAAATAGATTCACCAATATAAATTAATGTTTTTCCAAAAAAAACAAAAGGTTCACCAAGATTTTATATCTTTTTTTTGGGGGGATTTCACAAGGTTATCACTAGTTCAATGGCAAAGAAATTAATTTTGTAAGAAGCCTCTTCTTCCAAGAACTATCTTCCAGACTCTTTCAATTAGAAATGGTTTTATCATAGGTATTTTTTTCAATTTTGGGCATTCCCTTTCCCTTTTATGCCTCACCTACTATCTTGTGTTAAGTTTTCATCACTAAAATTCTTAAAAAACTATTTATTTGATCACTAAGCCTCTCTCTTTGATAATAAAATCATATTCTCCAACATTTTAGCCACTAAGCATGTCTACTATTTCTCCTGTTGACTCCCTTATAAGGCCACATTACTAAAAGTTGAGAAGCTACTTAAAAAAATTCTTTGGGCATCTCTAGATGGAAAAAAGCAATTTGATTGTATTACTTGTGAATTAAGTTGTCTCCCTCATGATACTACTATTTTATGAATAATTTAATTCCATTATTAAGGCAATATTCTCTACACTAAATGGATGATTTGAGCTTTTGAGGTGAATGGTGCTTTCTTGGAAAATTTTGCATTAGACATTATATATTTTCTAAGGGTCTTATTGCATTATCATCATGGAAAAGACTTGGCCTCTATAATATCCCCTCCATAAGGAAGTCTATCTAGATTGAAGGAACATCATTTATTTTCGGCATCTAGAAGATACAAAGGACCATCAAGCATTAGCGTCTTTGCTCTGATAATAACTTCTACAATGACCACTGTGTCTATTTGATGCTCTTCATTTTTCTCCAGTACAGATTATCCAATCTATTTTTTCTTTTTCTTTTCTAATGTATAAAACTTAGCCCTCTTTTAATGCTTCCATCTTGATCCTGTCCTTTACTACCCACTCTTGTTTTTAAATATTCTATTATTGGTGAAGAACATTTTCATTAGAAAATAATAATAAAACTAGAATGTTTTCGCTTGAACCAAAAGGTTCTTTTTATAATTTGTATGGTATTAACTCGGCATTGCGTCTAGATTCGGGTAATTGAGTGTCATTCGAAGTGGTTGATGACATAACATTGGCAAAAATAATGGGTAATCAAGATGAATGAATCAAACCATTATAATTCTAACATCTGGCTGATTGGGATCGGGTTCCAAAATATATTATAACAGAGTGGATAAAACTGTCCAAATCATTACTTTAGCTTCAAGAATTCTACTCCAAAATAATTATTCTTGGATCTTTCTACTAAAATATTTGTACCAGAAATTCATTCGATTGGCCCTCACGAACAAAATGTCAGGAAAAGTTTCAATGGCATCTAAGTGCTTCTCGGCCATGTGCATATAGACCACCATATTCCTCCGCATACACTCTTGCTAACATTGCTGCCGGTCTCTTCTCCTCCACCCGATCGACGAAGGACCTGATATATTCACTGTTTGCGGAAGCACTTATAACGTTGCGTACGATTTCTACGGTCTTGCTCAATGGTTCCTCCAATATCTACTCTGCACAGCTCTCCTTGAAAGGAATTACTATAGCGTTTCCGAAGTAGGAGGGAGGGAAGTTCAGGTATCCATGCCCGTCAATCGGGATGCCGATTCTGGTTGGTGCTGAACAAGTCAAAGCCTACGCGCGAGCAAAGACTTTCCAAATATAGGCATAGACTGCTTCCATCTTTGTTATGGATTTACCAACACGATGTTTTCCTTCAGTTTGGTTTGCCAGAGCCTACAATTGGAGAAGCGTGGGATCATCCACATGATAGATCCGCCCAATTTGGGGTGGTGGAGGGTGGGTGTGATCGAGAGCAGAGAAAGGCAGAGCCACGTAATGGCTATCAATGATGGGCAGTGCAGAAGCGTTGAGAGGGTGGCAGGGATTGAGGAGTGAGCGTTCAAAGCAAGGCGCAATAGTGGAAAATGAGAGACCTTGAGCAGCCTCCGTCCATGCGTGAAAAAAAATAGTGCTACTTATTCCATCTACTATTATGTGGTCAAAACAACAACCCACTACAATTGCGCCACACTTCATCCTTGTCACCTGCAAACAAATCATGCTCGCTTAGATTACTATGCTCACTAAGATTATACAGCACGAGTTAATTTAGATGGAATTAGTGGACTTAAGTTGCTAGTAACTGCCTACTTACCTGTACAGCTAGAACAGGATGACCAGGGGATTCTCCTTTCGAGAGGGCACCTATTACGAGTCAATTTCGCTACAGAAAGACTTGGCTGAGAAAAGTCAATATCGTTAATGGCAGCGTCCGATTCAGCTTCAATGAAGGGCACTCCTTGATTATTACAATCGATCTCAGGCTCACTATTATGGCTGATAATAAACCTTCCGGCCACTGGATAAAACAATACTAGTGTCTGAGAGAGCACCTTCTTAATCTAGCTTGCCCTCTCATTGAACGGCCTATCTTGCACTCCTTTGTAAACAAAGAAGTGCCCTGGACTGATGGCGGGAATAGTGAGATCTATGTTGGAGCCGTTCAGCATGCAATCTTTTGAGGGTACAGGCGATTGCACGTTGGAGGTTCGAACGATCTCCAAGCTAAAATCCTTTAACATCTCTTTCTCAATCGAGAGGTCCAGGAATAAGCAGAATATATGGAGAGGGACAAATGCTTTGATGTGGGTCGTACAAGTGATGATATTATGCGTGAATATATAGTAGTCCGGAGGTCCAGGGTGATGATATGATGCGTGAATATACAGTAGTCCGGAGGTCCAGGGATGGAAGAAAACACAAAGATTTTAAAGTCATGTCTGGAAATGGCAAAAGATTTCAAAGGATATTAGTGAGTCCACTCAAGGCCCACACGGAAATAATGCACAGAAAGTTTTCTCGAACCATTGTGATGCGGTATTTTCGCAGACGTGTGTATTACATTTGTATGTAAACGGAGGGAAGTCGCACTGGAAAATTAAGAAAGTAGTTGGTTTATTTTCCAATTACGAGTCACGGGAGCCAACGTATCTACAGTAAGGATGGACTATATTTAGAAAAAGTGATCCATCTAACAAGAATCTTGACTTTAACCTGTATTTAAATATTTGTCAGTCTGATCGATTGTTTATGCATATGTGAATTGATTATCTCATTTTTCACCTTATAAACACGACACACGATTTGACAACTTTGCATTCACATATTCTATATTCTATTGAGTCAATATTACTACTTGTGGGCTATGTGATGGGGCCAATAGTGAGAATAAACGCTCTCATCCACTAGAAATTTGCAGTGAATTATCTTCCGAATATTAAAATTTTATTATGCATCTGCTTTGAGATTACATAGGGAAGATCATAGATACTCTAATATAGAGTTACAAATACTACATGTATATTTTTAATAAAGCTATTGATCAATATGTAGGTTAATATTTACTAGTAGTAAAAGTATTAGAAAATTAATTGATCAAGAGTTTTACCATTTGATAATATGTAATTCTTGAAAATGATGTATGAAATTAGATTGAAAATCTTAGTGAGAAAGGTAGAATCAAGTAAATTATTTTTCTCTTCAATATTCTTTTGTCATTATTAGTGATAATGAACTAGTTCTTAAGAAAAACAAACTTTCCATTTTAGAATGGATATGTGTAATGCCTATACATTTAAACTAAGGCCATAGCACAAAACTCAAATTTTTTTTTAAAAAAAACATTTGGGTCGAGTAAATGTAAACAAGTTTATGCTTAAAGAAATTACTTCATTTCTTCCAAATATTTCTCATAACATATCTAAGAATAATAATAATAATTTATTTACAAGCTATGTTGAAAGAAGCATCAATAATCAAATAAAAAAATTAATATTTAACTATAACCCATAAATAATTGTTAACGATTAACCATATTAAATTTTTACCAAAATAAAATAAAATAAAATATTGATTTAACAAAATCATTAATTTTAAATTAACAAATCAACAATTAACATTCTAGTAAAATTGAATAAGGACATCTTTAGAATTTAATGATTATTATTGTGGTTGCTATTTTATTTGTACCCTTTTTGTCTAAAATCATTACTAAAGTCTAACATTATACCACTTTACTAATCTTATTATTATTATTACTATTTTTTTTTAAATTTATTTATTCTATTAATAAACTCATCAACTAATTTAGTGGGCTCACTTTATTCATTTTAATATAGAAGTCTAAATCACATGTTATTTCTTTTTTTTTTGTTTTATTGCTTTAGGTTGTAAATTCCCTTAGGAATGTTAGTAGACTATGATTTAAGAATTATTTCTCCTCCATAATTCCCTCGAATTCCTCTCTAAGTCTAGTTTCTTTTTTTTGATTGTATGAAATCAAACCAACCTAAGCTCCTCACGTGACTTGTCTTTTTTTTTTTGAAAACGTGGAAGAAATGAAATAGGCACCACCAACACTTGGGAATTTATTTTTTTCCCACTAATGGTGATAAGTTTAACATATTAAAGTGAGCCAAGTTTCCTTAATGCTGGCAATAAAGTTTTAGGCGCATTATTTAATTCGATCTACTTAGTTAAGAATGCCCAAAGAACTCCATTACAAATTATGTTTGAAGTTTCCTCGCGTCCATTTCAAATGTACTGGGCCCCATCTTGCAATGAGTTGGAGTGACGATTTTTCAGCAATTGAAATAATTAAAAAAATAATCAAAACATAAAAGGAGTTGCCCTAATATTGGGCGTCATGCTTTTTATGAGAAGGAAACCCTATTCTCATTGTCTTTCATCCACAGTGAGAAAATGGTAGCGGCGGAAGGGTTGGTTGCTGCTGCAAATCAAATTCCACCACTCCTAAATCTTAATTTCATTTTCTTCTATTTGCTGTATCGATTTTTCTCCTTATGCTGGTGTTGGTGTCTTACTATCCAATCCTACGTTCCCTTTTCTTGAGTCACATTTTTTTTTTTTGTGTATGTTATTATGGGAATTCTGTTTAGTTTGTTTCGATTTCCCCAGTGTGCTGAAAGATTCACACAGTGTGTAAGGGTGGAGGTGAAACTACATGGAGGCGGTTTACTCTTTCCTTATCATTATTTTCTTTTCTTTTTTTTGAAAAACAAGTCTGTAAAAAAAAATTATACATGTACTGTATACAAATATAAATCAATCAAATATTATAACTGTGGTCACTTAAACTTGCATGCTAATTGCAGATCTAATATTTTGGGTATTTGCATTTATTTATTTATTCTGGTTATTCTGGGTTAACACCAAATGAAGGTTTTCAATTCTACATATTGCTCGTTACATTTATTTATCCCAATTCCCTAAGGAAACAACTATATACCTATTGGCCATTGTATCACAGTCATAGCTATATATTTTTGTTTTGTTTTGTTTTGTTTTTTTGTTTTTTTGTTTTTTTTCTAAAATTTTCTTACCATTGCTAAATGTTTAGAGATATCATATGTTCCTCTTCCCATTGGTCTATGTCACCTAGTATCCTACTCTTCATTACACGGAATACAAATATTCGACCACAGTAGTGCAAAGAGTTACAGCATATGAGGAAAATATCAGTGAACCAAGGATACTTTTGCAATATCATTTTATCATTCTTCCCATAACTAAGTAAAAGTAAACTTGTGTATTTTCTTGTTGCATGTATAGTGTTTTTTTTTTTTTAATCTTCTACAGAACCACAAGTCATTCATATGCTACAATTTCTTTCTGAGATACAAATCAACAAACAGAACAGAGTTACAACTTTTGCTACAACAATCATTAGATAGTAGGACACATGGAGGTACAAACTATAGGAACTTGCTTTCACTATAATAGTTATCTACTGAAATAGATATTTATGTAACAATATGCCATGACACTTATTCACAAGAGAAAACATTACTACATTTTATGACCTTCAGCCTTGTTCTTTTCTATGTTGCTTTATGTGTTACTAACTCTTTTTTTTTTTTCTGTAAACATATTATTTCAGATCTAAGATTTACTTCCCATCACATTCCATAGTAACATCTTTCACTAGGTGTGAATCATAAAGCACTCCAACTGAATCATAAGTGTGGCATACATCTTTCAACAACATAGGTTGTACTGTTATAACAGTTTGGTGGTGTGGACAAGGAAGGAGGGGTAGAACCACAACTTCTTTATGAACAGGCCTCTTTATTGACCCACATATCTGCACATAAAACAACCATCTCTCCATAACCAGTGGGAGCTCTCCTCCCAGCCATAGGGCTAAAATAGCCCACCCCCGAGCTAGGGGAAAACCAAGGTGACCAGGTTGCACAACTTCACATTTTCTTCATGGCATAAACATATTGCAGCAACATAACCATAAAACAAACAAGCACTTAACACATAATGCTTCTTTCAAAGACTACATTACAAGTTCAAACATCACAACACATGCACACAAGACTCATTTCCATGAGCCCCAAAAAGGGGGAGTGGGGACATCTATAAGAGAGGGGAAGAGTAGCAAAATTTTATGTATAACCAGCTCTGTAACTATTCATTCTCATCACATAACCACCACCATACTTTCATTACACAACCCCTACATACACCCAAATCATCTCCATACATGTCATATATCACGTTAACCTTCACCACACAACTAAGAGCAAGTTTCATGGGTACTCATACCCTCAAAATCAACCCCTCTATGGACATCTCACCCACTCAAAACCCCATACATAATGAGACCTCCATGCTATGGTGGCTCATTCAACACAGCAAGTAATTTCCAAACAAAAAATTCAGCACAATAAACAATTTCAAACCCAACATCCATAGTGAACAACACAAATTTTCACAAAAATAAAATAAAATAAAATATCACATTCATTTCCATGAAATTGACACAAGAAGGGTAACCAATACCAACCTACAATGTCTTCAAATTGGCAAGGTGAATGATAACAACAATCCTCCCTCCAAGCTTTTGCTTCCAATCTTCTTTCACACTCCTCCAAGTTGATACACCCCAAACTAGTATGAATGAGGAAATCCCAATGCTGGAGTCTTTTCAAAACCCAAACTCTCCTATGAACCCTAATTCTCCATCCTCAATTGTGAGGGCACAAGTGTCACCTTCACAATCGATCACCTATCACTCTCTATTCCTCTTCACACTTTTGGTGTGTTTTCTTTTAAGCATGCCTAAATCCCATGCCTTATCCACTTTGAATTTTCGTCACTTTTGCAAAGTGCTTCATAAAAGGGGTCTTAAGGCTTTAAAATTTATTTTTAAACTCATGGAATTACCCCCAAGCCCTAGCCTTATGACTTAGGTTCAAAGACACAACATAAACATTAAGAAAACACATTAAATCACATTAAAAATTTGGGCTTGAAATTTCACCAAAATCAACTTGCACAAGGCATTACACTCGACATAAAACAATAACTTTTACAAGTTCAACACATACATTATCCACATTACAAGAAAGCATGACATGTAAGACCTTATCCTCTCCAATGAGTTAGTTCGGTAACAAAAGACCACACATATGTCACCTTGGTATTTCCCCGGGTCCACTGGTCATGGACTAACCTGCACACTCAATTGCAAACATTAATCCATCCTCACAATAAAATGAAGCATGAAAGATACAACATGATATTTATGTGATAGCATTTAAAGAACTAGGAAACTCATAACATTCATTCATTCCATTACATTAGAATCATGACATTAACAAAATCATTCTTCAACAAGATGGATCATAAATGCACTACATGTGATCTCAACCCAAGTTCGTTGAACCCTATTAACATATGCTCATAGAACAATAATAACAAGATATTTTCATAACATTGCAAAACCATATTGATATGGATAACATACATGCATGAGTTTAATATGCCTAGGGTAACATCAAAGCATGTCAAAGACAAAATCCACGATATCAAGCATCCATAATCCAAAAACTGTCTATGTGGATCATATAAATCACATGTCACAAAATCCCTAGTACTAAAAAGATAGGTCTCACATCCTCCCCCCCTAGGGTTGGACTTCCTCCTGGAAGTCCCCAAAGAGGTGAGGGTGCAATGTCCTCATTCGTGATGTGTCCTCCCAGGTGGTGGCAACCTCATCATATCTGTCCCATTGGACCCTAACCTGGTCCAGCTCTCATCCTCGAAGGGCCAACGTCTGACGACCCAAGATGTGAATGGACTCTAGTGCCAACTTCCCGTCCGACTCCACCTGTAAGGCATCCCAATCCAAAACGTGAGACAAATCATGCACATAACGACGCAAAACAGAAACATGGAAAACATTGTGGATATGTGACAGGCTAGGTGGCAAGGCTAGACGATAAGCGACTGGTCCTATCCGCTCTAATATCTCAAAGGGGCCCACAAACTGAGGTGCTAACTTTGAGCCCTTTCCATAACAGATTGGACCCTTATGTGGTCGCACTCTCAAGAATACTCAATCACCCACTACAAAGCTCTGATCTGTCCTCTTAGCATCTGCATACTTTTTCTGATGATCCTGAGCCTCCTGTAACCGCTGTCTGATCAAAACCACCTGTCGCTCCATATCCTGTAACAACTCTGGACCAATGGAAACCCTGTCCTCAATCCTGTCCCAACTTAATGGAGTCCTACAAGGTCTACCATACAATGCCTGATAGGGAGCCATGCCAAGTGAACTATGATGACTGTTGTTGTAGGCAAACTCAACTAAGTGAAGGTACTCTTCCCATCTAGATTGATGATCCATCACATACATCCATAGCATATCCTCCAATACCTAATTAACTCTCTCAATCTGACCATCTGTCTCTGGGTGGTAGGCGGTACTGAAATTGAGCTGAGTGCCTAAGGCCTGCTGTAATGCTCGCCAAAAGGCTAAGGTGAAAATTGAGTCCCTATCTAATACGATCTTGCATGGAATCCCATGCAACCTGATAATGTCATCCAAAAATACCCTCGCTACTGCTGGTGCTATGTAGGTAGTCCGTACCAGAGAGAAGTGAGCCACCTTGGTCAATTTTTCAACCGTCACCATAATGGCATCATGGCGTCGAGAAGAAAAGGGTAGACCAACAATAAAATCCATGGAGATGGTGTCCCACTTCCACTCTGGAATCTCATGGGGGTAAAGGAGTCCTGCTGGGTGATGGTGCTCGGCCTTGACTCTCTGACACTCAAGGCATCGCGCTACAAACTCTGCAATATCTCGACGCATTCTTGCCTAATGATACAACTGGCGAAGATTTGCATGCATCTTCTTCACCCCTAGATGTGCTGCATATGGAGCTCTGTGTGCCTCTAACATAATCACTATCTGTAGGTTCCTAATCCGTGGGACATATATACGCCCTCTATGACGTAGTAGTCCATCTGAGTCCAAGGTGTATCCTGTACACTTGCCCTTAAGGGCCAACTGAGACTACAACTCATTTTGAACCTCACAGAACCAATCATTCTCTGGCAACTGTTGTAGAATGCGAGTCCTCAAGTCTGTACCCACGGTCATAGCCATCAGCTCATGTCGTCGCCTACTCAATGCATCAGCTACTACATTCTCCTTCCCTTTTATGTAATGTACATCAAAGTCATACTCACATAAGAACTCCATGCAACGTCTCTGTCGAGCATTCAAGTTCGGCTGGGTGAAAATATACTGTAGACTACAATGATCAGAATGAAGCTCAAAGTGGTGACCAAGAAGAAAATGCCTCCATCTAGTAAGAGCGTGAACTACCACTGCAACCTCCAAATCATGTGTGGGGTAATTTAGCTCATGGGTTTTGAGTTTCCGCGACTCATACGTGATCACTCGACCCTCCTGCATAAGTACTTCTCCAATACCATCTAATGATGCATCTGTACAAACCATGAAAACTAAGTTTGTATTAGGTACTGCTAGAATGGGGGCACTAGTGAGACACTCCTTGAGGGTCTGAAATGCCCTCTCACACTGCTCAGTCCACTCGAATCTCTTCCCTTTTCGCTGAAGGGAAGTAATGGGGTGTGCTATCCTGGAGAAGCCCTCCACAAAATGACGGTAGTAACTAGCTAGCCCCATAAAACTTCTGACCTCTGTAACATTGGTTGGTGCCGGCCAATCCATGATGGCACTAATCTTCGATGGATCTACTGAGATACCATCACCTGAAATGATATGCCCCAAATACTAGACCTCGGTCTGAAAGAATGAGCACTTAGCCAAATTGGCATAAAGCTGATGTTGCCTCAAACACTGTAAGACTTGCCTCAAATGCTCCTCATGCTCCTCTATTGTTTGTGAGTGAATTAAAATGTCATCCAAGAATATTAGCACAAATCTATCCAAGAAGGTGTGGAACACCCCGTTCATTAAGCTCATGAACACTGCAGGGGCATTCGTCAAGCCAAATGGTACCACTATAAACTCATAGTGTCCATAACGAGTCCTGAATGCTGTCTTGTGGATATCTGCCTCCACAATCCTCAACTGATGGTATCCAAATTTTAGGTCAATTTTGGAGAACACCTTGGCTCCCCTCATCTGGTCAAACAAATCATCAATCCTGGGTAGAGGGTAGCAGTTCTTAATTGTTAATTTGTTCAGCTGCCTATAATCAATACATAGACGAAGGGACCCATCCTTCTTCTTAACAAAGATGATAGGTGCACCCCAAGGTGAGACGCTAGGTCGAATGTGCCCCTTCTGTAAAAGCTCCTCCAACTAAATCTTGAGCTCATTGAGCTCCTGTGTAGTCATCCTATAAGGTGCCTTGAAACTGGCTGAGCTCCCAGAACTAAATCAATGTGGAAGTCCACCTCTCTATGGGGAGGCATCCCTAGTAAATCTGAAGGGAACACATCTGCAAACTCTCTGAGAATAGGATGATCATCCAAAGAAACCTCTGTCAAGCCCTCTGACTTATCACTGATAGTGATAGCAAACATCTGACATCCACTCCTCATGCACCGCTTCAACTACATAGCGGATATCATGCGAAGAGAAATGGGTCGGTGCACCCCTGAGATCACCAATGATGTACCCTGATCATCAATACACTCAATCATCTTACGACGATAATCAATCTTAGCCTGATGTGTGTCAATCCAATCCATACCCAACACTATGCCATAGGATCCCAATGGAGTAATACGAAGATCCACCATGGTGGTGATAGCTCCAAGATCTAGCTGACAACCACGAACCACTGAATCAATGACCACCCTAGATCCTGAGGCTAACTCTACCTCCCACCTATCATCTTGCCTAGATGCCACTAGCCTACAACGATCCACTATGGTTGGGGAAATAAAAGAATCAGATGCTCCTGAGTCAAATAACACACTAATTGATACACCATCAATCATACCTGTTGCCTCAATAATGGTGGCCTGATGCTCAACTTGGCAGTTCTCGACCGCTGCAAAAACTCGGTGGGACTTGCCCGCATCACCAACTATTGGCTCAGAGGCTCCAGAACGGGGCCCTCCTACTGCAAAGCCCTGTGGGCACTCCCTTGCTAAATGACCTGCACCACCACACACATAGCAAGGTCCTCTTGACTGTCCCTGTGCTGGCTCAATCCTACTGAATTGTGAATATCCGGGCCTCCCAAAACTACTGTGTCCTCCTCTATAAGATTGCTGGGATCGAGGAGGAGTTGTCTGCTGACCCTGTGGCCTCTGATCTCGGCGTGGGTTCTGCATGTGCCACACTCTCGAATTCCCACCCTATGTACCCTATAGTGGCCTAGATCTCTGTGTCTGATGCTGCTGTTGTTGTGGCCTAGGAGATCCAAATGAAGGTCTAAACCCCCCCTTCACTAGAAGGGGTGGCCTACGAGAACTATGCTCTTGTTGGCCCTGATTGCAGCTTCGAAACCGCTCACAAGACTCCCATGCCCTGCTATGTACCTCCTCTGCTATGTATGCCTTCTCCACAGCAACCCTAAGGTCTGTGGGATCGACCATCCGTACAGGTCCTAATATGCTGGGGTTTAGCCCCCTAATGAACCTCAGATACCTTGATATTTTATGCTACTCTAAATGTGCGAATCTAACTAAGAAACGTAAAAGACAAAACACCAAGGACACCTCAAGATTAGCCAAAAGAGAGTTAGAATAAGAAAGGAAATAGATAAACAAAATAGGACAATATCACCTTCCTTATTGTTGGTTGCTCCTTGATTAGCCTTCGATTTGAATAGCTTGTGTGCTCCTTAGATGGTAGATTGAATGACTAAAATGCAAGATTCTATAGGCAAGATGACTAGCAAAGATGATTAGTTGATTGCAAATGCTTGAGGATTCAAATGGACAGCATGTAGGTATGGAAGTGAAAAGTGTTGTGGAGAAAGAAATTTAGCAGCATGAGGTTGCTCAAATGAAGAAGTGTTGTAAATGCCCTTGAGGAGGGGGTATTTATAGGAGAATTTGAATTCTCTAGAGAATTCAAGGGTCAAGATTGATCCAACAAGGTCAAGATGAAGGGCTATGGTGGGTTGAGAACCCACAAGCCCTCACATCTTGACATGTGGAGGGTGAAGTGGACAAGAGGATATGAGGTGGAGATGAGTTGTCAAAAAGGTACATGAGGTGGAAAAGGACATGCACCTTGGGGGATGAGAGGATTTCCACAAAAAGAGATTTCTTGTCCCCAATGGAGTGAAAGGGACTTTGAGGAAATTTAGAATTCCTCAAAAATTGCATGGGAAAAGGAAAGGTGGTTGGGGGGATAAATGTGAATTAAAAATTCACTTCCTAGATGATCAGAGGGTAAAAGGTGGCTCCAAAGGTGGACTTGGTCACATGTGTCATTGTAGACAAGTCCAAGGTTCTGAAGCTTGGAAAGGATGGAATGTGAATTAAAAATTCACATATAAAAGAGGGGAATCTAGGAAGAATAAAAAGGAATTAAAATTCCTTGGAGAATGATTAGGCTTAATTAATTAGTAATTAGAGGATAATTAGGGGCTAATTAGGATTAAAAGTCAACTTGCAAAAGTTGGAGGATGTGACACATCCTAATCAAGGATTAGGCATGTGCACATCCTTAATGAAAAGATTAAGAAATGGATTAGGATTAGATGAAAATGACATGTGAGGAATTAAATAAATGTAATATTTATTTAATTTATTTGATGAAAAAAGGGATTAAGGAGGGTAAGATATTTAATTATTAATTAAATACCTTAGGGATTTGGCAGAATTAAAGATATTAATTAAATAATAGTAATATTACTTAATTAACTCGGATAAGAGGGTGTTTAGACGAAAAGTGATAAATTTGGATAAATTGTCCAAATTTGATGTCTACGTAACTGATTGACAAGCAACCTCTCATCCTGAATATAGTCCACATATTGTAAGAGCTCAAGGAATCGACTCTCATATTGAGCCACTGTGAGGCCTCTCTACTGCAAATCATGGAACTCATCAATATGCCTCTGACGGAAGTGCTTTGAAATGTAACAGGCTCTGAAGCGCTCTAAGAAGGTTTCCCATGTGATCATGTCCATAGATAAGTGGTACTTCCGCTCCTCTTGGCACCACCAAGTAGAAGCAGACTGCCTCAACAAGTGAATAGCCACCCTGGCCTTCAAGTTACTCCCATATGGTTGCAACCCAAAGTATCTGTCAAGACTAAGCAACCATGACTCTGCCTCCACCCCATTGGTGGATCCTGAAAACTCTGGTGGCTTAAGGCGAAGTAGGTCACGAATCTGATCTCCTGAATCTCGTAAAACCCTCGGTGCCATAAGTGGTGGTGGAATATGCACTGACTCATCCTCTGACTCCCCTGCTCGAGCCCCTCGCTGGTGTGGGGGACTCCTGCTGCACTCAAGTGACCCTACATTATTCCCCTCGCCCTCAGGCTGGTCCACATGCGGTACCTCGCCCTCAGGCTGATCCTCATGTGGTACCTCTACTGCTGCGGGTAGCCTCTGCTCAATCACTCCGATCAAAATCTGTAGTGCTTGTAGTATCTGTGGTCCTAGCACTGGCTGCTCACCTTGACGAGCATCCTCTGTATGTCATGACTCCTGTGGCACATCGCGTCCACGAGCCCCTCTTGGTGCTCCTCTCCTCGCCTTACGAGGCATCCTACAGCTTCCAAGGTGTAACATATTAGTTTACTATTTCACTTAGCCCAAAAGATCCCAGTGTTTGAAAACCTAGGCTCTGATACCAAAATGTAATGCCTATACATTTAAACTAAGGCCATAGCACAAAACTCAATTTTTTTTTAAAAAAACATTTGGGTCGAGTTAATGTAAACAAGTTTATGCTTAAAGGAATTACTTCATTTCTTCCAAATATTTCTCATAACATATCTAAGAATAATAATAATAATTTATTTACAAGCTATGTTGAAAGAAGCATCAATAATCAAATAAACAAATTAATATTTAACTATAACCTATAAATAATTGTTAACGATTAACCATATTAACTTTTTACCAAAATAAAATAAAATAAAATATTGATTTAACAAAATCATTAATTTTAAATTAACAAATCAACAATTAACATTCTAGTAAAATTGAATAAGGACATCTTTAGAATTTAATGATTATTATTGTGGTTGCTATTTTATTTGTACCCTTTTTGTCTAAAATCATTACTAAAGTCTAACATTATACCACTTTACTAATCTTATTATTATTATTACTATTTTTTTTTTAATTGATTTATTCTATTAATAAACTCATCAACTAATTTAGTGGGCTCACTTTATTCATTTTAGTATAGAAGTCTTAATCACATGTTATTTCTTTTTTTTTGTTTTATTGCTTTAGGTTGTAAATTCCCTTAGGAATGTTAGTAGACTATGATTTAAGAATTATTTCTCCTCCATAATTCCCTCGAATTCCTCTCTAAGTCTAGTTTCTTTTTTTTGATTGTATGAAATCAAACCAACCTAAGCTCCTCACGTGACTTGTCTTTTTTTTTTTGAAAACGTGGAAGAAATGAAATAGGCCCCACCAACACTTGGGAATTTATTTTTCCCACTAATGGTGATAAGTTTCAATATATTAAAGTGGGAGTCAAGTTTCCTTAATGCTGGCAATGAAGTTTTAGGCGCATTATTTAATTGGGTCTACTTAGTTAAGAAGGCCCAAAGAACTCCATTACAAATTGTGTTTGAAGTTTCCTCGCGTCCATTTCAAATGTACTGGGCACCATCTTGCGATGAGTTGGAGTGACGATTTTCAAAGCACTAAAATTAAAAAAATAATCAAAACATAAAAGGAGTTGCTCCTAATATTGGGCGTAATCCTTTTAAGGAGAAGGAAACCCTATTCTCATTGAGGCGGTTTACTCTCTTTTCCGTCATTATTTTCTTTTCTTTTTTTTTGAAAAACAAGTCTGTAAAAAAAAAATTATACATGTACTATATACAAATATAAATCAATGAAATACTATAACTATGGTCACTTAAACTTGCATGCTAATTGCAGATCTAATATTTTGGGTATTTGCATTTATTTAATTATTCTCGTTATTCGGTTAATAATTAAAATGAAGGTTTTCAATTCTACATATTGGGTTTTCGTTACATTTATTTATCCTAATTCCTAAGGAAACAACTATATACCCATATTGGCTATTGTATCACCAAATTGTGATATTTTGTTTCGGTTTTTTTATTTTTCTAAAATTTTCTTACCATTACGTTTAGAGATATCATATGTTCCTCTTCCCATTGGTCTGTGTAACCTAGTATCCTACTCTTCAGTACAGGGAATACAAATATTCGACCATAGTAGTGCAAAGAGTTACAACATATGAGGAAAATATTAGTGAATCAAGGATACTTTTGCAATGTCATTTTATCATTCTTCCCATAACTAAGTAAAAGTAAACTTGTGTATTTTCTTGTTGCATGTATAGTGTTTTTTTCTTTTTAATCTTTTAAAGAACCACAAGTCATTCATATGCTACAATTTCTTTTTGAGATACAAATCAACAAACAGAACAGAGTTACAACATTTGCTACAACAATCATTAGATAGCAGGTCATATGGAGGTAAAAACTATAGGAACTTGTTTCCACTACAATATTTATCTACTGAAATAGATATTCATGTAACAATTTTCCATGACACTTATTCACAAAAGAAAACATTACTACATTTTATGACCTTCAGCCTTGTTCTTTTCTATGTTGCTTTATGTGTTACTAATTTTTTAATTTTTTTTCTGTAAACATCTTATTTCAGATCTAAGATTTACTTCCCATCACATTCCATAGTAACATCTTTTACCAGGTGTGAATCATAATGCACTGCAACTGAATCATAATTGTGGCATACATCTTTCAACAACATAGGTCGTACTGTTACAACAGTTTGGTGGTGTGGAAAAGGAAGGAGGAGTAGAACCACAACTTCTTTATGAACAGGCCTCCTTATTGTTCAACATATTTGCACATAAAACAACCAACTCTCCATAACCAGTGGGAGCTCTCCTCCCAGCCATAGGGCTAAAATAGCCCACCCCCGAGCTAGGGGAAAACTAAGGTGACCAGGTTGCACAACTTCACATTTTCTTCATGACATAAACATATTGCAGCAACATAACCACAAAACCAACAAGCACTTAACACAAAATACTTCATTCAAAGACTACATTACAAGTTCAAGCATCACAACACATGCACACAAGACTCATTTCCATGAGCCCCAAAAAGGGGGAGTGGGGACATCTACAAGAGAGGGGAAGAGTAGCAAAATTTTCTGTATAACCAGCTTTGTAACTATTCATTTTCATCACATAACCACCACTATTCTTTCATTACACAACCCCTACATACACCAAAATCATCTCCATACATGTCATATATCACATTAACCTTCACCACACAACTAAGAGCAAGTTTCATGGGTACTCATACCCTCAAAATCAACCCCTCTATGGACATCTCACCCACTTAAAACCCCATACATAATGAGACCTCCATGCTATGGTGGCTCATTCAACACAACAAGCAATTTCCAAACAAAACATTCAGCACAATAAACAATTTCAAACCCAACATACATAGTGAACAACACAAATTTTCACAACAAAAGATCACATTCATTTCCATGAAATTGACACAAGAAGGATAACAAATACCAACCTACAATGTCTTCAAATTGGCAACGTGAATCATATCAGCAATTCTCCCTCCAAGCTTTTGCTTCCAATCTTCTTTCACACTCCTCCAAGTTGATACACCCCAAACTAGTATGAATGAGTAAATCCCAATGGCCGGAGTCTTTTCAAACCCAACCTCCTAAGGAACTTAATTCTCCATCCTCAATTGTGAGGGCACAAGTGTCACCTTCACAATCGATCACCTATCACTCTCTATTCCCTTTCACACTTTTGGTGTGTGTTCTTTTAAGCATGCCTAAATCCCATGCCTTATCCACTTTGAATTTTCGTCACTTTTGCAAAGTGCTTCATAAAAGGGGTCTAAGGCTTTAAAATTTATTTCTTAAACCTATGGAATTACCCCTCAAGCTTCCTAGCTATATGACTTAGGTTCAAAGACACAAATATAAAACATTAAGAAACATATTAAATCACATTAAAAAATTTGGGCTTGAAATTTCACTCAAATCAATCTTGCACAAGGCATTACACCCATATAAAAATAACTTTACATGCAAACACACACATTATCCACATTATAAGAAAAGCATGACATGTAAGACCTTATCCTCTCCAATGAGTTAGGTCGGTAACAAAAGACCACACATATGTCACCTTGGTATTTCCCCGGGTCCACTGGTCATGGACTAACCTGCACACTCAATTGCAAATGTTAATCCATCCTCACAATAAAATGAAGCATGAAAGATACAACATGATATTTATGTGATAGCATTTAAAGAACTAGGAAACTCATAACATTCATTCATTCCATAACATTAGAATCATGACATTAACAAAATCATTCTTCAACAAGATGGATCATAAATGCACTACATGTGATCTCAACCCAAGTTCGTCTAACCCTATTAACATATGCTCATAGAACAATAATAACAAGATAATTGCATATCATTGCAAAACCATATCGATATGGATAACATACATGCATGAGTATAATATGCCTAGGGTAACATCAAAGCATGTTAAAGACAAAATCTACGATATCAAGCATCCATAATCCAAAAACTGTCTGTGTGGATCATATAAATCACATGTCACTAAATCCCTGGTACTAAAAAGATAGGTCTCACAATATGTTTAAGAGATCATCAAATTTGTGAACTTTATTTTTAATATGTTTCTCCATTTTATCCCAAGGTATTGAGAAATGTATTAATCATAAGGAAAAGTGCTCACAAAATCCTTAGTAATTAAATGGTAAACTAAACATAGTTTTTAAACATCTACATCTTTCCAAATTAGCCATCCAAGGAAAAATTAACAATAACTTATCTATAAAAAAA
>VDFB02006650.1:0-10740 GCA_007258455.2 Sequoia sempervirens | reverse complement strand
AGACCTCCGTGAAAGATTCTTCCCTTTGTATACTATTCTCAATCGATGTCAGGAACCGTAATATTATGATGAAGCCATGCGTGGATACCAAGGTCTCGGGAGCATGGAATGGAAGAAGAAATGGACTCCTTTCTAAAAAATAAAACTTGGGAATTATGCAAGTTGCCTGTAGGTAAAAAGGCTTTACTAAACAAATGGGTTTATAGGCTGAAAGAGGAGGATGGAGGTAAGAAAAGATTTAAATCCAGATTAGTTGTAAAGGGATTTGCACAGAAAAAGGGTATTGACTTTGATGAGATTTTTTCTCCTGTTGTTAAAATGACTTCTATTCGTATTGTTTTAAGTATTAAAATCAAGTTGAAGACTCTGCATTTAGAACAGCTTGATGTTAAAAACAACCTTTCTCCATGGTGAGGATTTGGAAGAGGAAATTTATATGGAACGTACCACAAGGATTTGAGGTCAAAGAAAACTAGTGTGCAAATTGAATAAAAGTTTATATGGCTTGAAGCAAGCACCTCGGCAATGGTATTTGAAATTTGGCAGTTTTATGGTTGAGCAAGGCTATAGCAGGTGCAATTCTGACCATTGTGTTTATTTTAAGAGGTTGATAATGATAGCTACATTATTTTGTGTTTATATGTTGATGATATGCTTGTAGCTGGGTCTAACATGGACCACATAAGGGAGTTGAAACAACAGTTAGCAAAGTCTTTTGCTATGAAGGATTTGGGGGCAGCAAAACAAATCCTTGGTATGAAAATTTGTAGATAGGAAAAATAGAAAATTGTTTTTATCTCAGGCTAATTATGTTGAAAAGGTGTTGCAGAGATTTCATATGGAGAATGCAAAGGATGTCAGCACACCTTTACCTAGTCATGTCAAATTGACTAAGGATATGTGTCCAAAGACACAAGAGGAGGAAGAAAAAATGTCCAAGGTACCATATGCTTCAGCTGTAGGTAGTTTAACGTATGCCATGGTATGCACTAGACCAGATATTGCACATGCTGTAGGAGTTGTTAGCAGGTATTTGAGTCATCCCGGAGTTGAGCATTGGAATGCGGTAAAATGGATTCTCAGGTATTTGAGAGGAACATCCAATAATTGTTTATGGTTTGGGGGCTCTAATACTGATTTAAAAGGCTATGTTGACTCAGATTTAGCAGGGGATATAGATACCAGGCGGAGTACCACAGGTTATGTATTTACAGTTGGTGGGACAAAGAAGAGTTGGACGCCATGCATAGTGGTTGCTTTATCCACCACGTAGGCAGAGTATGTTGTCAGCAACAGAGGCAAGAAAGGAGACATATGGCCGCAACTTTTCTCATGGAGGAGTTGGGAAAACAACAGGCTGAAAATTACTTGTTTACAGACAGCCAGAGTGCTATACATCTTGCAAAGAATTCTGCTTTGCATTCTAAAACAAAACACATACAGTTGAGATATCATTTCATTCGGTCAGTGTTGGAGAATGGACAGGTCAAGCTAGACAAGATACATACAGATGTCAATCCAGCAGATATGTTTACGAAGGCGGTGACAAGGGAGAAGCTGAGCTCCTCTTCAGCTTCAGTTGGTCTTCAAGGTTGAATTCAAGTATAACAGAGCAACAGGGTCCAAGGTACTTATTTCCAGTGGGAGCTGTAATTGCAGCAGTGTCGTCCAGGATCAGTCTCCAAGTGGGAGATTGTGGTGGTGTGGAGCCTGATCAGTCTCCAAGTGGGAGATTGTTGGTATGTGGCAACTGATCATGCTATACTGTATAGCCCATGGTATAATATGATTTTGTAGAACCCGAAAATCTGGAAGCTTCTAAGCTTGGTAAAAAGGGGTTCGGATGGGTATTACTGTATGATGAAAAACGCGATTATTCGCAAGATTGTAATAGGTTTTACACTGGATAATAAAAGTATTGGATGGCTGCGGTTTGGTGGATGTAGCCCAGAATTGGGTGAACCGCGTTAAATCTCTGTGTTATAATTTATTCTGTGAATGTTTTAGTTTCTCTATTTTTGTTTATTAAATCTGCATTTAATTGTTAGATCTGCCATCTCTAACCCTAACACATACAACCTGGAACCATTCAATATGTTGGTGGATCAATTAGCATCAGTTCGTGTCAAAATGGATAAGGAAGAGAAATGTCAGATCTTTCTTTTTTCTTTTCCTGATTCGTGGGATTCTCTTGTTATGGCTATTGTGAGAACTTCTATTATTTTGAAGATTGAAGATGTGGTGGGTTATTTTCTTTCTGAAGAAATAAGGAAGAAGATATCCATCACTACCAATGAGGCCCTAAATATTCATGGAAAACCTAAGGAAAAAGGAAAGAAAAATGAGAAGAGCGACAAATCCAAGTCCAAGGAGAGATTTAAATCTCCTAGAAAGTCTAATGTTATTTGATGGAACTATTAGAAACCAAGATCTAAAATGTAAACCAGAAAAGCCTTCCACAAAAAAGAAAAATAGAAAAAGCAAAGCTTTGCAAAAGATGTGCAAAATAATATTATTCAGGAATTCTTAATTACAAGATATGATTTTATTTATAAAAGAAAAGATGCATAACCCTAATCTTATCTTGAGCAACAAGATAGCTCAACAAGATAAGGATGAGAATAATTAACCTAGGAATTAAATATTACCTAAGTAAATTTATGCAAGTGTAATTAAATATTAATTACACTAACACCCCCCCATAAGTGCAACTTAGGGAGACTAAAAAAGCATGCACCTAAAACTAAGATGAATGCAAGAAAGCATGAATGGGTCTTGACAACAAGCCCTAACCATGTGCTCATGTACAAATGCAACAATGAGGTAGAGAAGGAAAACCCAGTGGGACAAAACCCCCCTACAATGAGATGACTACTACAAAGAAGCATTGGAAGAACACTGTGGAGTAACACTAGAATCACAATATGACAAGAAAGGAAATATACTTTTGTCTACAAGAAACCAAAGTGGAATCATAATAATGCGACAACATACTCGATGCCACGTGGAACATTAGAAAACTCACAAATTGGAACAACCCTAGAATTTGTGAAGCAACAGTAGATGAAATGATGATAGAATCTAGAAACCGTGTATCTCAATGCCGATGCAAAACTGAGACTAAAAATCTTCCATAGGAACAAGTACCATGAAGATTCTGGAATATTAACCATAAAAACATGGTCCTAAAACTGAGAAGGATTTGAACCAATGCAGATCAATAATCATAAACTCTGAATCTAAAGTGTGAACCGATGTGAATCTGATATGTGTCAAGCTAAGACAAGATGTGGCCAAAAGAAACTAAGAAACCAGATAACCCATGTGAGTTTCCATCAAAACAAGATGGAGATCAAAGTGCATGCACACTTTAATCAAATTATTATGCAAGAAACCCCCCTGATGGAACTTTATCTTAGTTCATTTATTACAATAACCCAATGATTGTAAAATGAGAGAATGAAAACATGCATAAATATAATTAAAATAGACCTCAGATCTATGTAGAGGACTGAACCAACTTTCCAATGCTACAAGAATGAAAAAAAAGGATCACCGAGTCAAAAGATATGCCCTTTGAAGCAAAAAAAATCATCTGAGTTCAAGGAACATCAAAATAAATTTGAAGAAAAATATAAAAAAAACACCTTTACCACTAGATCAGCATCAAAATCAGCTTTCCAATGGTATCTGGTTTGCGAAAAATGGACATCATATGCAAAAAATACACCCAATTTAGTGAAAGTTGCTCCAAAAGGCCTAATAAGGCTTGTAGGGCCCCCTAGGGGTCTAAAAATATTTCAACCCCTGGTCCTGTGCATGACTAGGGGCTGGTAGTCTAGGGGCTGGGGTGGAGCCCCTGGTCCTCCATAGGACCAATGAGTATGTTGGGAGGCTGGTCGGGGGCTGGGTGCATAGTGCCCAGTCCACCATATGACCAGGGGTAGCTATAGAAGTGCCCGCGGAGGCTAGGCTAAGGGCCTAGTTCTCCATAGGACCATGGCTGCGGACTCGAAAGCCCCTAGGAGCTGGTGGAGGAGCTCAATGGTGGTTGCATGTTGGCACCGCTTGGTGGGCACTGCTCTTGGTGGTCATCGGGCGGCACACCGGTGGCCGAATCTTTTTGAACTGCAGGCGCCGACGGTTCAACAACAAATTCAATTTAAAAATTTTTTTTGGATTTTTTTTGAAAAACGTGCCTCAAGGAGCATGTTGGGGAGGCCATATGACCCCCCAATAATTTTTTTTCCTTCTGGACCAACTGCCTAGAAAAATAGGCTACCTCCAAAGCTTGCAAAAAATATAACAGCTTGAAACCCTCATGGATCTGGCAAACGATGACCAAAGTCTGCAAAATAAAATTCAATCTTGACTTTTTCCAGCGCTTTGATTCCAATGGTGAAGCCAAATCTAATCCAAAATGCCTCATAAATTAACTCAAGGCATGATACCCTTGAGGAATCCCAAACGAACTCTGCAATGGTTTTCTCAAAAAATCTGAGAAGGGGCTGCAAATCGAGGCTCTGATACCATTGTAGAAACCAAAATCTGAAATTCAAACCAGAAAAGCCTTCCATAGAAGAGAAAAATAGAAAAAGAAAAGCTTTACAAAAGATGTGCAAAATAATATTATTCAGGAATTCTTAATTACAAGATATGATTTGCTTTATAAAAGAAAAGATGCATAACCTTAATCTTATCTTGAGCAGCAAGATAGCTCAACAAGATAAGGATGAGAATAATTAACCTAGGAATTAAATATTACCTAAGTAAAGTTATTCAAGTGTAACTAAATATTGATTACACTAACATGAATTGTGGTAAGCTTGGGCATGTTTGTAAGGAATGGAAAGAAGAAAAGAAGAAGAAAAAGAAGAAATTTGATTATGATGCTAAGTTCGAGAAGGAAGATAGTGATGCATTCATTGCAACTTTGGCAAGATCATGCAGGTAATGATGCATGGTTAATTGAATTAGGGGAATCCTTCCATATGACCTTTAATAGAGATTGGTTTTTTGAATGTGAAGAATTTGATGGAGGTAAGATGTACTTGGGCGATGGTTCTCATTTAGACATTATTGGCTGTGGTAAAGTTAAAATTAGGTTTCCTAATGGTAGAATAAAGAGGATTAATGGTGTTTGGCATATTCTTGGATTAGCACGAAATTTGTTATATGTGAGCAAACTAATAGATGTGAGTGTGCAAGTAGTATTTCCTAATGTAGGATGTAGGATGGTTAGAGGTGCTATGGTGATTGTTAGAGGTGTCAGATATGGCACATTGTATAAGCTTGATGTATGCACTGTTAAGTGTAATAGTACTTCTTTGAAAATAAAGTATGTGGAATAAGTAAGGGTTTCACCTTCAGTAGATGGTCATGGCTTTTGGGTACCAAAGGGTGCTCTTTCTTCTTAGTCAAAGTTACATGTAGAGAAAACTATGTTATGGCACTAGAGACTTGGCCACATTATAGAAAGGGGTCTAAGGATCTTGAAAAATAAAAAGCTTGTTAAAGGTTTGTTTGATTGTAATCTTGAATTTTATTTTTGTGACCATTACATTTATGGAAAACAAACTTGCGTTCAGTTTTACTCGAGTTCTCATAAATCTTGTGGTGTATTGGATCTTATTCATTCGGATATGTTTGGTCCTATAGATGTTCCTTTGATTGGTAAATCCACATATTATGTTTTTTTTATTAATGATTATAGTAGAAGGTCATGGGTATATTTTCTAAAGAGTTAATCTAAAATTTTCAATCAATTTATAGAATTTAAAGCAATGGTTGAGTTGCAGACTGGAAAGAAAATAAAATGTTTGAGGACTGATAGTGACAATGAATTTTTCCCTAATGATTTTGATAGATTATGTAAAGTTTGTGGTATTCATAGATAGAAGACAACTTTGTATTCTCCAAAAAAAGTGGAGTTGCATAAAGAATGAACATGACACTAGTGGAGAAGGCTAGGAGTATGTTGAGTGGTGTTGTTCTAGAACAAAGGTTTTGGATTGAAGATGTTGTCACTACTTGTTACCTGATTAACATGTCTACTAGATCAGCTCTTGTAGATAAGACACCTATAGAGGCATGGTTGGGTCATAAGCCTTCATTAAGACATCTTAGAGTTTTTGGTTGTGAGGCATATGCACATGTTCCAAAGTAGAAGTGAACAAGGCTATGAAATGTATCTTGATCAGATATTGTTATTATTTGAAATTATACAAGCTTTGGGATCCTGTTGCATAGAAGGTAATACATAGTAGAAGTATTATTTTTAGAGAAACTAAGACTTCTTTTGTTATATTGCAGCCATAACAAAGTAAACAGGAAGATGTGATTCAATTTCCTTCTACACTTGAGAAAGTTGAATCAAGGCCCAATGATAGAAAAGAAGTTGAGGAGAGCTCATCTAGCTCTAAATATTCAGAAGAGGAGGAAGAACCTCCAACTCAACTTGTTCGTAGGTCTACAAGGCATAGAAAACCACCCAAAAGGTATTCACTTGATGATTGGAGATGTATTTTTTATTTGAATACTAATATGGATGAACCCAAATATGTAGAAGAGGCACTAGGTATGAATGATGCAGAATCATGGAAGATTGTTATGGATGAAGATATGACATATTTGAAAAAGAATGATACATGGGGTCTTGTATCATTTCTCGAAGGATGAAAACCTATTTGTTGCAAATGGCTATTCAAGAAAAAGATTGGTTTAGATGGAGGTATTGTGAAGTACAAAGCAAGGTTGGTTGTGAAAGGTTACTCTCAAGTTGAGCATATTGATTATGGTGTGACATTTTCTCCTATTACAAAAGAGACATCCATTAGATTTTTAATTTCTATTACTATTGCTTATGATTTAGAGGTTGAGCAAATGGATGTGAAAACTACTTTTCTTCATGGTGATTTGGAGGAGGATATTTATATGACACAACTAGAGCACTACATGGTGAAAGGTAAAAGTAAGTTGGTTTTCAAATTGAAGAAATCTTTGTATGGATTAAAATATAGTCCTATGATGTTTTACCATAAATTTGATAAATATACATTGAGTTTGGGATTTGAGCATTCTAAATCAGATCATTGTGTTTACTATAAAACTAATGGTGATCATTTCTTATATTTTGATAATATGTTATTTATTAGTAGAGGGAAAGGTATGAATTTATAACTAAAATCTCAACTTGTTGCTAAATTTAAAATGAAAGATCTTGATACAACTAAACACATTCTTGGGATGGAAATTAAAAGAGATAGAGTGAATAGAAAGCTATGGCTTGGCCAAAGTAAGTATGTCAACTCAATTTTACAGAGGCTTGATATGTAGGATTGTAGACCATTGTGTTTTCCTGTTTCAATTGGAACAAATTTATCTATGTCAGATTTTCCAACGTCTCCATCAAAGATGGAAGACATGAGTAGGGTGCCTTACTAGAGTGCAGTTGGAACTTTGATGTATGCTATGGTTTGTACTAGACCATACATTGCCCAAGTAGTGGGAGTTCTTTCCAAATATATGTCTAATCTTGGTATAGTTCATTAGAACAAAGTTAAAAGAGTCTTCAGATATTTATGGGGTACCTTATATTATCATAGTAATATTGCTAAAGATGATATTTCCCTTGATATTCATGGTTATGTGGATTCAAACTAGGCAGGTGATATTGATAGCAGAAAATCCACCAGTGCTTATGTGTTTACTTTATTTGGTGGTGTAATTAGTTGGATGAGTAAGTGACAGGATGAGGTTAGTTTATCCACTATTGAAGTAGAGTATATGGTTGCTATGCATGCTTATAAAGAAGTCATTTGTCTTAAGATACTATGTTCAGATATTAGAATAAAATAAGGTGCAATGACAATTTATTGTGACAGTCAGAGTGCGATATGTCTAGCTAAGAACTCAAAATTTCATGCTAGGACCAAGCACATTGATGTACAATATTATTTTGTTAGATATATGGTCAAAGATGGTAGGTTTAAGTTGTTTAAGGTAGAAACTTTGATGAATGTTGTTGATTCTTTAACTAAGCCCATGAGCACATAGAAGTTTAGACGGTATTCAAAGACTATGGGCCTTTTGACACCTAACAATCAAAGAGATGATGTTTACACCCTCATGTTTCTCTTGCAAGGTGTTCAACAAGTGAGATATTTGTTGGGAAAATGTGTCTCAAAATTGCAATTATATGTACAGTTTATTTTTCATAGGATGTATTTATATTTATATATATATTTCCTAGTTACACCAATAGGTGTATACAGTGGCAACAAAGAGAAAAGTGTGAGCGTGTTAACCTTCTTAGAAAACTCCTAAAATAGCCAGTGTACATTAAATAATGATACATTACAAATTTGGCCCATTCATTGTTAGGTTTTAGATTGAATGGTGGATATTTTATTGGGCGGTCTTACCCTAGAATGTAACCCTATTAAATATGAGGGTGTTGAACTATGACTATGGTAGATGGTGATGTTTTTTGAGAATCTGATAGTGGTCATGTTGTCTCTTGATCTTTGAGTGGTGATACTCTTGTTAGAAGCTTGCTCTACAAGTATATTGTAATCTTTGTGATTTCTGAATAATATATTGGGTTGATTTTCGAGTGTGGGGTTTTTCTCTCGAAAGGGTTTTCCCTGTGTAAATCATTGTGTCATGGTATGCATGATATTTATATTATTTCTATTTCAGTTTTTGTAACTATTAAAGATCTGTAAAGTTTTACATTTTTCTCCACTTTACATCATCACTTCTAAATTAATTAAATATTTATTTGATTAACTGTCTTCATTTATCTACCAACATCAATTAAATCAAAGATTATTTAATTAATCAATCAATATTTTAATGTCCAACCTTAATTAAATGAATTCAATATTTATTTAATTAAACCCATAATGCTAGTTTCAAGAAGTTATTAAATACAACTAAAATTAATTTCATTTCCATTTTTTTTCACATCATTAATACACTAAATTTAATTATTTAATATTTATTCAAATTATTTTAGTTCAAAACTATTTTATTTATTTTTTCTATGCAAAAGGCCATAGCCTATATTATATATTACATATATAATTATAAATTACATATATAGTTATAAATTACATATATAGTTATAAATTACATAAAAAAATAAATTTATAGTACTGGAAAAAACCAAAAGGTGGCAGATTGAAACATCTTTGTAAAGGTTCTCAAAAAACAATATATAGCTCACTATATTTTTTCAAAAGAAAAATTGAAAGCATACTGGTGTCCTTATATTCACGCCTCCATAAATCCTTCAATAGTTGATGATTCTCTACATGACTATCATTTAAATCCAAGTCATTTTCACCCTGCCCTTTATTGAAGCCTACATCATTATCACCCTTCCCTTTGATGAAGCTTGCTACACTATCACCCTAGTCTTCATTGTAGATTGCATCAATATTCCTCACCGCTTCTACCTTGGTTCGTCCATGCCTAAAATGATGAGAAAACATGAAGGAAACTGCAAAGAGCTTATCTATTATCACATTAACCATTTGGACCCCCAATTCTTGTGTATACAGATTTAGGAATTTATTTAACTCCCATGGATCATCATTTTTGAGATGTTTTGTTGCAAACTCAAACACTACTTTGAATGCCCGTTTGTGTTTCAAGTAACATTTTAGGAATATTCTTGAAACATATCCCTTCCCACTCTCTATATTATAGCCCTGCACACATTGTAATAGCTCATTTTCCTTAAGAAATTTGGATAGACAATCTCTTTTACCACAATTTCCAACATTGCAAAAGATTGTAGTAAATCTAGAGAATTTGAAAGGAAGAGTGGAAGCAACTATTTTGGGAATTACGGTTTGGGGGCAACCCACTTGACTGCATGATTTCCACTCCAATAATCATATTAATACTTTCCACCATGCTTGGACATGAAACTATGAAGACTTGCAATAATTCATATTTTCTTACCTCTCATGAGAATGAATTCTCCCCTTTGTGAATTTGTATAGGTATCTTGAGGTTCTTTCGAATGTATTCCATTGAGTATCTCGTTAAAAACCTTGACTCGACTACAAGAAAATGAAAATATTGAAAAATAAAAACATAAGAACTATGTGTTTCTTTTACAAAAATCCCCCAAAATTGATGAAGTCAATATAATAGACCCCAATATAATAGAAACCAAGATTCCAACTAATAGAGCACCCACATTAACTAGAGGCAACACCCTAACAAATCACAACTAGTAACCAACAAAGAATAACTAGTACCCAAAGACTATACCCTAGAAAATCACATTAGAAACCAAAAGTGAAAAGACTACTATCCAAACACAACACCCCAACATATGAAAATTAGTACCTAGTAAAGAAAAGCTAGTATCCAAAAGCAACACTCTAGCCAATCACCTACAATTCACTTATTGTTTCACTTGTAGCAGCACCAAGATAATGCAAAACCTAGGCTATGCTCCAAACTTCTTTGGTTGCAATGAGACCTACCATAATTTAGCACCCAACACACATTCCCTAATAACTACTATGCTCCTAATAAGAAACAAAATGAAGCATCTAATGCTCCCTTGGCCTTATAACTAATACATTTCCGATGAAACTTATGATGGGTATGATTGAGCCTTTATTCTTTTTGATTATTTTGTCTTTTCACATCCAAACTCTGAGATTGGAATGTATGGCGCAAGTGATTTAACATGCATGACATAGGTGATATTGCGTT